>CM062810.1:670893404-671169010 GCA_031772625.1 Pinus tabuliformis | reverse complement strand
TTCTACATTCAAAATAAGGCTTGAAGAGAATCTCCACTATCAAATCAAAACAAGGGTAGACTTGCTTAATATGTGCAATCAAAAACAGTTTACTTCTTAATCCTCCCTACAAAGGAATTTTCAATTGCAAAGACTAAGCACAAAGAATACTGTGTGACTAGCCTTTGACTTGGGTAAGCTAGCTTCCATGACTGTCATGCCTTATGTGTTTTTCCAATTGGACCTAGGCATATGTGGCATGAGAGTCATGTGATATTATCCTTTGACCATTTTAGTCGCTTTTATGTAAAGTGATTGGGAGTATTAAGACTCCTCCATTCATTATTTAAATCATGGAAATGATACTAGTAGAATTGAGTGAGATTTTGGGTGAGGTTCTGTAAATTAGACCTTCTTATCCAACTGAATGTGCTATTATTTTTTTCTCGAGCACCAGAGGATGTGCTTCTAATGGATAGAAATAATACCTTGTGAATTTATTAAAAAACATTCTCCCAGACAGGCCTGCTTCTACTTATGTTTTGGAAAAAAACATATCATCTGATTGTTCTAAACATCAAAACCCAATAGCCAAACTCATTCCTATACCTCTTCAATATTTCTCCATTCCAACTAGGCTGAATGATCCTGAATTCAGAGGAAAAGTACCAGCCTTCTCGTCATGCAATCTCAAACAACTTTGAGGGCTAACCCACCTTCTTTGGATGAAAGGAAGGTATTAACACATCTATTTAGGGTGCATATTTATGTGCAGTTGAGGCTTTTTCAGCACAAGCATACACCACAGTGATGATTCAGTTTTTTGCTTGGGCTGAGGTGAGAAATGGAATTTTATGAACAATGATGCTCAGATGTTCCTAGAACAGAGTTCAGATTATTATCATCCTTGTTGCATGTGAAGGTTTGTCATGCCTTGTATATTCTCATGATCTATATGTATTCATTAAGTTAGTGAAACTGGAACCTCCCCATTGACATATTTTCATTGCCAAATTTCCAAATGCTATAAAAAAAAAAGGTTGTGCAAGGTTGCAGTGAGTGAACTCCAGTGTTTTTGCTGAGGCAGAAGCCATGCTTCTTTCAAATCAAATGTCTAGTGCTACAATTCTCAAGGTACTTTAGGACTTGTGCTCTCTTTCTTCCCCACTTAACGAGGGAAAGGATGATTAGGTACCAACTTATAGATATCATGATGAAAGTGTTATTATAATCACGAGTCTAAATTTAGCTATTGAACTTCTATGGCAACAACTGGGTCTATGCATCAGTAAGATAGTAAAATTGGTCATCTTCTTTTCCTGTTGTACCTTTGTCTTCTGATGCTAATGGATTTTTACTCCCTCTACGACCAGGCACATAGAATATCTTTCCATATATTGACCTATTTTTGTAATATGTGAAAAGTTGCAACCTCATCAAATGACACTTACACAGCTATAATACACCAGTGCTACCTCTAGAGAGATAAGACCAGCTGCAAGTTCATCTGATTCCTTAGTTCTCAAGATACTGGCCCATTGTATACACATAATCAAAGGAATATCCTTCACTTTGACAAGTGAAACAACCGGTAAACTCAAGGCAGCAATATCAAGATGAGTCCATACACACTACATTATTAGATTGACTTGGTAAACTGATATCCTGTTGCATGTTCAGATTGTTGGGGTTACCTTCAGATTCTTTCTTTTTTTATTGTACACACTTTAAACACATACCCAACCCATTTCCTCGTAAGCATTAATAAGCATAGTATGATAATATGGGGCATTTTCCTGGATCAGATTCCATCTTAGCTATTGCCTCTCCTTTTGGGTAGATGGAAAGTTAAGTGCATTCTAAGGGAATTTGATTGCTTGTTTCTTTGTGTCAGGATACCTGCAAATGTCCTTGCTGACATTGTGACATCAATGTAAGAGAAGTCCTTATAATCAAATGGGTATTTATCCAGGAGTTTACTCTTGTGCATTCTCACATTTTCAAGTCTTGCATATGTGCCAGAAATCATAGACAAGTACCCAAACTTGGAAGAAAACTCAAATTTACTATGTAGCTACCTAACCCAATTCCAATTCAAGAGGTACACAACTCAATCAATAATAGCACTCAAAGGGTTATGATGCTACTGAGCTCCATTCCATAGAAACAGAGATCTCAACGAGTTAAAATTCAAGCCATGGACCATTGAAGAGTTAGATCCAACATTCAGTATTGCAATGAGTGTATATGAAATACACCAATATTATCTATGCATTCATAAGCAATATCTGACAAACACCTTTGGCAACTAGCCTTTAGTTTTTACAAGAGATGCATGAGAATATATGAAATAAATCAATCTTATCTATGCATTCATAAGCAACATCTGAAAAACAACTTTGGCATCTAGCCTTTAGCTTTTACTAAAGATGCATGAAGCATTATATAAACAGAATGCAATCTTTTGGGAATTCCATTCAAATGTGGAACATTACTATGGAAGCCAAGTTAAGAATTGATATTAGATCTTGCATGCACATTTCATGGATTGTTGTAGTAGTGACATAAAAATGGACTTGGTGAGTTATATCATATATGTCAAAGATAGTCTAAAGTGAAGTATGAAATTGCCAGCTTAGCTATAAACTTGGCTAAATGGTCCAACCTAAAAATGTGATCCTTCCTTTATTGCTAAGCATCAGTGGGTGGCAGTAACAATAGTATTGAGTAGGCACTGACAAGTGCACTTAGTTTTGAAAGTTTGGAAGTCAGATAATTTGGGGAATGATTATCTGTCAGATCATATATTCCTCTGAACATTGGAAAATAATTCTTGTTCGGAGTATATCCATCAAGCTATCAGCACTCTGTTATTCATGTATGCATGAAAGTCGGTCAATCATACTGCTTCTTAAGTAACAAGAGTCATTAGACATCATATTATAACATCACATCTCCCTCAGAATGTTTGAAAGGTAAGCTTACTTAAAACATAAGCATTGAGCTATATGCAACCTTCTCTTAATCATATGGTCCATGTGCTGTTATTTCCAATCATAATCATGCAGCTTATATGAACTTCAGTTATCAAGACATGCCTTTCATCAGGAATCATCAGACAAGAACAGTCATTGAAGATTTTATGGCTCCCTCTTAAGCCTTTCTTGAAGTCAGATGAGGCAATAACTTCAGAAAAGGTCTGAGTCATCATAGTCCTAGTTGTATCATCCTTCATTGCAGCAAATTACCCAATTCATGATGGGAAGGAGAATTTCTCATCGGGCATTCATATATGTAGAACCATTCTTCACAAAATCCTGATTTAATGCAATCAAGATATCATGTTCTTTTGCTTATTTTGCTTGTATGCTTGCTTCTATTTCTCACAAGGATTGATAGAGAATTGGTCAGAGTGCTATGCACTTCTTCTAGATGACCTTCATGATTGAAGGCTTTAGGTGAGGTTTACTTCTTATCAAAGGTGCCACAATTCCTTTACTGACAGATCCTTGAGAGGTTTGATTTTGGCCTAGAATTGTTGTTCCTTTGTTGATTCTTGTTTCCACTTGTAGCTGCAAGCTCATAGTAATTAATGATTTTCAGTCGTCACTAGGATGTCATGTCAATCATGTTTCCTGATACAAGATTAATGTAAGGCAATCAATGTAGGATCACAACCAAGTTCAATCATAGGTCAAAATTTTAGAAGGCCACTTCCTTTATTACAAAAATTGTAACTGTCTTATTTTTCACAAAATCATTGTCCTGAAGGTCTTTGATTTACTGACAGAATGTGCTTTAAACAAAATCATTTTCTTCAGATGATTGCAAGAACCCTTAATTTTTCCTGTTGATATTGGGAGCTGTAAAGATCCATATGTGATTTATTTTAGCTCAGGGTAGGCCAAATAACTCTACTGCTCAGAAATATTCGGAACAACATGCAGATTTAATTACACTACAACACATTCCTTGCTGAAAAATGATCCTTTAAATAGAATGCAGATCTATCTTATTCCCACTGTTTTCACCATCTTCCCATACACTATCAACAACTTGCAAAACAACAAGGAGATCAATACTTTTCATTTCCAGAGAAATACCACCTACCACATTATCAATAGTTTCAAAAGGAAATCAGTTTCTTTATACCACAGATGGCAAAGTTCCTTTAAGGGGTACTCCTTTGGGGATCCTATTATTAGACTTTGTAGGTGGTCCATTTATTGGAAACACCAAATGAACTCTATCAAACTTGCAATCTTTGCCTCCTCCTTGTAGAGTTATATAATGTGTTGTAGAACCTTTCTCATAATTCAACCTAGCTAGTTGTCTGCCACTGCATTTTTACCTCAAGATATCACTTCTTTGGAAATGGCTCTAAGGTTTGCATAAAATTATGAACCCATAGTTAAATAGGAACCTCCTATATCTCCTAATGACTTCGCAGTAATACATGTATCCCATTGGATTGGAAGTACCACCGAATTGTAGGGGCTGGTTGACAGAACTGGATTCCAAAATGTCATTACCTAGTGGAGCCCCAATTTCTGGTAGGCCTTTATCATTAAGTACCTCTATCATATCATGCCATGAGTGAAACTTGATTTGATGTGCTTACCCACCATTACATGGGGGCCTTTTCCAAATTCATATACATTGTTGCAACCCTTTGCTCAAGCACAATCTACTCCACCACTTGTTCCAAAGATTCTTTCATGGTGTCAGTTGTGCCATTAAACTCGATATCTTCTTAAGATCTGAACTAATCCACCTAACTATTTTCAACATCATGCAATGCCAAAAAAAATTTACAGTCTATTCAAGAGTGATTAAAATCTATATTTATCTTTTTCCATAGATCAGACACTGACACACAAGACAGAGTTCCGAGTCATCATTGTGCTCATACAAAATAAAAATTCAACCTTTCTTACACAAAGGCACAAAAAGAGTTGAAATATGGGCATTTGTTTGGAATTCACTCTATGTGCCACTATACCCAGTTAGTTTTATTGTTATGTTTGTCTGGTTTTACTTATAACACTTAAAAAGAGGATGAGAATGGAAACAGTAAAGGAGTAGAGAAACATCTTCCTCTGCGAAAACAACAACTATGGTGGAATGGTAAACGCTCCTCGCATATTCACACCTTGGAAACCTTATCTCGAAATGAAGCTAGTCCTCACTTGCATTAGAGAAAATCCATTTGAACCTTGTTGGGCCTTGAAAGAGAGATCAAATTTCTCCAAACACCTCGTAAACAAATATTCTTGTAAATTTTTTATATTTTTTAATAAAAAACAGCTGAAAGGTAAGATAGGCCCCATATAGTTGACTCAGTAATAAAATTTAATTATTTTTAAATTAGATTTTTTTCATACAAAACATGTCTGCTTGAACAGAACATACTGAAAAGGAAGATAACCCGATAACCCCATATAGTTGACTTAGTAATTAAAATTTTAAGTTTATATGGTATCAAATTCCTCATCAAATTTCTTTCCACATCATCCAGTGGTAAAAAATATATCGAAGAATTCAATATATTTTAATACACAATATATATTTTTTAATTTTTTTACATAAAATTTTATGTTTATCATATCAAATATTTTATATTTATAAGAAAGATTAAGTTTCTAAGAGTTTAATATCTTTTAATATGTAGCATATATTTTTAATAGACAATATATTAAAGGGAAAAATAATAAGATAACTTTTTTGTAAGTTAGTAAAGTTTCAATATATTACTAAATAAACATACAATACAAAAATAGTAGTTGGTTTACCAAACCAGTTGTAGAAGAAGATTCTCTTTGTCACAGATTTAACCAGACATGCCATATGATTTTTTTGTCTTTACTTTCCCTTATATAGTTCAAAAAAGTTCCCCTTCCCACTACTACTATATGTAGGTCTGCCTATCTGAATAGCTATATAGCTCTGATCTTCAAACCTAAACTTGACAAAATAACTACAATACTACCTATATAAACATAACACAAAACTAAACAAAAGATTGGTCGATGCCATGATCAACTAACACAATATTATTTGCTTGGAGTTGTTATCGTCGTTGGCCCCATTGTTGGGTCCTCCACAAGGGTTGTCGCTGGAGCCTCTAGGGTTGCCAGTGGTCATCCGCCTGCAGCGCAAGCCTCTCGAACTCGATACTTCCTCAAACGGGCGAAATCTCCTATCTCTACACCCATCGATATATCCACATTATCGATATAATTTAGATAGATTGAGAACATTTTGTTAAGATCCCCAATTCTGCCAACATGCAATTTCTCTATGTTAACTAAACCCTTGAGAGCCTTTTCAATTCCTTTTAGGCGTTGGTCTATAGATTTTAACTCGATTTCTATCTCGAGTTGCCTCTTTTTCCTCTACTCTGCTGCCTCTGCTTGCAGCTTTTCCACCAGAGTCTTGACATGCCAAGCGGTCTCCAAGGTCTTTTGGTACACAGTCATCTATGTTTTGGATTTCCCTGTGTTGATGATCCAATCTCCTTCCTCCTCTATTCTACCATCAAAGATAGCCCTACAATGTCTTCGAACCTCACTCTCCCAGATTTCCACTATATCCTTCCCTTTTGTGTGACTGTTTAGCAACAACCTCCGCTGCTTCCTCCATGCATGTCTGTTTGCAAAACTCAAAGCCCTGAGCATCCGTGGGAACTACCTCTTGGCCTACTAGCATCACTTTAGCTCTTACTCATTGCACTCCCTGATAACTGAATTTCCCTCATAGAAATTACTATCACCAACTCACAATTACACCACCTTTCAGTGTTTTGCCTTATGTCGATGAAGCTTGCTCCCTAGCTATGATTTAAAGATGACACCCCAGATGAGACTTGCCTCGCCGATATTTGAGTACTTTCCCTCTCAATTTTTAGTAACTCTGACCTACTAGCGATGTTGTTGTTCATTCGTGTGTACTTGTGGACGTCCTTCCTCTCATTTTCCCTTGCCAGCGGTTTGTTCAAAATCATAATCACCCTAACCTTGCTCTTGTATGTTTCCCCTCTTGATTTCGTACCTTCCCACTCCTCTTGCTACATCTCCTATTAATGAGATGATCACACTAACAATCTATTATGGGGGAAATCCTCTCCTTCCCATGATTAACCATCACTCTATCCTTGTATTGCAAACACATACCCCTTCTCGTTTCCTAAGTATGTCCATAATGAAGGATTATTTGTTCGTATGAACTGGTAGATCACTGTCCTGATTCGGGCCCACCCCTTCTCTATCAACCTGCCTTAATGGCGTGGAGTGATCTCTCTCTGCCAACCTTTGGCTTTCCTCCTTTAGCTAGCCCTCTGAAAACTTGCACATCACGTCGGTGAGCAAATGGACATTATCTACCCCTTTATTTTCCACCCTATCCACCAACACATTTGAAAACCACTGAACTAAGGTGAATTCCATGGTTTTCAACACCTCCAGATGTTTTTGAATGCGTTGGGTTAATGGGGGCAAGTGCCAGTTCCATGTTACTTTACTTATTTGTGTGCCACATTGTAACTTACGTGTCACTTGAATGATAAGAGGTGCGGTTCCTACTAGGTCTGGTTCCATGGGAGTTTGCATGGGCTTACAACCATTCATATGGGATTTCTCAATAAGTGTCTTGGCATATTTTCTTTTATATACAAATATCCGGTGATGTGTTTGTCACACCTCCAAACCAAGACACTAATGCAATAGACCAAGATCGGTCATGTCAAAGGACCTTTTCAAATCTTGCCAAAATTCTCTTCTCATAACTGCCTGTGATTACTAAGTCATCGACATACACAATGATGATCACAATATCCCCCCTTGATCTTTGCAGTATAGGTTAGGATCATAAGGGCTTCTCTTTCAGCCGTGCTGTGCAAAATGCTCATCAATTTGTATAGAAAGTTCCCACAATATATTTCGTTTAAGCAAAATATAATGCTTAATATTTTGCAAAATAGATACAAATGGATTACTGCGATGTAGTAATATCTCTGAAAGAGTATCTAAAAGCATATTTTCAAGATATTTACACCATGCAGAGGTAAAAAACCAGGGCATATATGTTTAAATCCCTCCCATCAAAGTACCTTGAGGTCCCTCTAATGGTGCAAGCCTAGAAGAACTCCAATTAGGAAAAAATTGTATCAAGCCTTGAGGATAGGGTGAAACAATGGAATGTCAAAGCCCTAAACCTGGGTGGTCATCTGATTCTAACAAACACAGTGCTACAAGCTATTCCAAGGTATATCTTATCTATCCTCCCTTCTCCCAAAAGATCTGGGACATCCAAAGGAACTTCTTGTGGTGAGGGGTAGAGGTGAAACGAAAATGGGCGCTAGTGGCCTTAAATAGAGTGCAAACCAAAAGATGCAGGTGGGCTAGGTCTTCAAGATCCAGAGGTAACCAACAAAGAAAATGGAGCAAACTTATGGTGGAGATGGTTAAAAGGGGGGTCATCACCTTGGGAAAGGCTTTGGAAATCAAAATATGCACCTAATTTCCATACAAAAAAGTTAGTTTGGTTATCAAGTTCCACTCAGGGGTTGGCAATTTGGAATTTAGCATGGAATAAAAGAGGTATAATGCAAAAACACTATTCTGGGAAATCAGAAATGGAAAGGAGGCCCTATTTTGGGATGATGTGTGGTAGAAACAAGCTAAGTTATGCAGGGAGGAATGACATCCCTTCAAACTAAGCACATAAATATAAGAGTATAGAGAATTCTACCAATTCTAGGATCAAGGACTAGAAAATAACAAATGGAGGCGATGGAATTTTAATATCTTTCAACGACCAACCCAGAATGACTTAGCTATTCAGTATCTAACAGAGGAACTAAGAAAATTAAGAATTATGTTCAATAATGAACAAGACCAACTCAAATGGGGGAAAAAAGAAGATGTGGAGTTCAATCTCAAGGAAGTCAAAGCTTATCTTAGTGAGGGATATACTGGTACAAATGATCCATCGTGGAAAAAACTGGATGGTGCCACATTGGCCATAAATTTAAATTTTCATGTCATTGATTTTACACCAGAAGGTCCTAACTCAAGACAAAGTTATAAAGAGAGGATTTATAGGTTCCTCTTCGTGTTTCCTCTCCAAAAACACAAAAGAGAGGCTTAATCATTTACTCAACACCTGTAACTATATGGAGGCACTATGGGACTAATTAGCCTCAATATTTAGATAAAGAAACCAAAGTCGAGAGAGCATACAATAAACAATAAAGAAATGACGGGTGCATTATACAAAAAACGAGGTGGTGAACCTTACCTGAAATTTCATTCGAGGTTTCATCCTTTGGGAAATTTGGAAGGAGCACAATAGATGAATATTCTCCTATTATAAGCTTCCTGTTGACAACCTAGTGGAAGGAAAAATGTGTCAGCTAAAGGAAACATTAATTAGTACGGGAAATCAACCATTAGAGGAACAACCACCCCCCCAAGGAAACACAAATTTTGAAGTGATGAGGCTTCATGTTTTTCACCCTGTTTTCCCCAAATAAATATATTCTAGCAGGAAGAATTATTCATTACTTTCTCCTCTTACAAGCAAACACTCGACAAAAAAAGGATTTCACACCTCAGAGTTTTTTTGTAGGATAAAGGGAAAGGTGAGTGGGTATCCTGCAGTAGCTGCATTGGTCTTATTAGCATTACGCCACTTTTCATATGGGTCTTCACAACAAATAATCATCATTACACTTTGTTGATTTGTTTTAAAAATAAACATAACACCCAATAGATTTCTTTTGGGATACAATGTTGTTGTTGGTAGTATGATTGTATTTGTGCCACATGTAAAGCTAATATGCGTTAAATTTCTTTCACCTTGCAATGTTTTTATTGGAAATGTGTTTGTGTTTGGGCTAGAAACTATGCTAGATTTCTTTTGCTTTGCAATAGTGTTGTTGTCAATTTGGTTGTTTATGATAAAAGGAAATCTAGCAAGTGTTAGATTTCCATCACTTTGGCAATGTTATTGGAAAAGTTGTGCTTGTGTTTGGGCTAGAAGTTGTGTTAGATTTCTTTTGCTATGCAATGTTGTTGTTTTCAATTTGGTTGTTTATTATAGAAGGAAATATAACACGTGTTAGATCTCTTTCACCTTGGTAATGTGCTTTTGTTTGTGTTAGAAGGAAATATAGCATGCACTAGATTTCTTCTGACATAAAATGTTGTTATTGGTAGTATGCTTGTATTTATGCTACATGTAAAGCTAGCATGCGTTAAATTGATTTTACCTTGCGACATTGTTGTTGGAAATGTGATTGTGTTTGTGATAGAAGTTGTTGGATTTTGTTGGCTTTTGTTTGCCCTACAATGTTATTGTTGCCAATGTGCTTTTGTTTGTACTAGAAGTAAATCAATCGTATGCTAGATATCTTCTACACTGCAATGTTATTTTTGGCAATGTGATTGTGTTTGTGCTACAATAAACTCTAGAATGTGTAAGATTTCTTTTACTTTGAAATGTTTTTGTGAGTAATATGCTTCTATTTACGTTAGAAGAAAATTTAGCATGTTGTGGATTTCCTTCGCCTTAGAATATTGTTATTGGCAATGTGTTTGTGTTTGTGCTAGAAGGAAATCTAGCATGTGCTAGATTTATTTGACCATGTAATGTTGCTTCTAGCAATATGCTTATGTTTGTAGTAGAAGGAATGATATTGATTGTTAGCTTTCATTTGAGGAAACAATGTTTCATTACGTACAACATGACAACCATAATATTTTTATTTTTGCATTTATATTACTTTTTCGGAAGTTGTGTGTTTTTGGGGAAATATAAAGTCACACTTTACACAGTTCATTCTTTTACTTACAAGTTACGATGTAATTGTTGTTACAGAATTGATGCAAGCTACAATGGAAAATATAATTTTGGCAAAAGGGGACTATGTTGATCTCCTTATTAATGATCAAGTCATTGGGCTAGCAAGGGTTGAATCTGCAGAGTCTGGAACTTATTATGTTGGAAAAAAGGTTAATGTTGGTTATGTTGCAATTTTGATAATTGATCTCATTCAACCACATTTGATTGATGATGATGTTAATGAAGGGGACATACATCCATGGAAGATTGTGGATTTGAGACACCACATAGGTAAATCAAAATATTGAAGCATGTGTTATATATTTTTGATACTATAATAAATGTTCTTTTTTTGAGTAAATACTAACATTATTTACATTTGTTTATAGGTACAAATGTTTCTTCTACATTTTCTATTGGAGACAAGGTAAATCTTCTACAACATGGAGTGAAGGTGGGCGAGGGCTCCATATTCAATACAGAGCTTGGGCATAAAGTGCATGGAAAGATGGTAAAGAAAGGATGCATAGTGGTTAAAATTGAAAAGGTGTTAAAACATAATGTTCCTCTACCACATCCAACAGGGTTTGAGCATACACTTGGGGGTGCATTAGAATCTTATGAAATTTGGCCAGAATCAGATTTGGAGCCTCACTGTCATGATCATGCCATAAATATTCCCCAAGATAGGGTTAAATTCATATGTGCAAAGGTTTCTCTTACACATGAATGCATGGGAACACGCATGTGCATTGCCAAAGGAATGCTAGTTCATGTCCACGAGGATGACATTGTTGAGGGTGAAACACTAGGTGAAATGGATTTTGGTGTTTTTCTAGAAGAGATAGATGGAAATTGTGAGATATGCAAAATTGGAGATAAGTCTATACATTGTTTGGTTAGATGGCCAATAAATAAGTTGGTGGACAACAAAGGTGTGATATTAAGGGTCAAGGAAAAGTTCAAGGAACCAACCAAAGAAATGGTGATATGGGATGTTATAGAGGACACAAATCCCTTAAACAAATGGGATGGGTACCTTTGTAATGAAAAAGATAGAAACTCAATTGATATGAATGTAACAAGGCCATATAAAAGGATTAAACGAGTTATGGCTACAAAAAAAACTGCAAAATGTCAAACAAAAATAGATGAAGAGAAAGAAATTCGACTTTTGGCAGCAGATGTATGTTGTAGAAAAGATTGTCTTCAACATGTCGATAGGAAGGCCATTGAAGGTGCTAGAAGGGGTATGAGACAAATAAATACAAATGGTATTAGAGAATTTGTCTTGAATTCACTCATGTCAAACACAGTGATGTCAAGCGGCCATGGCCATGGCCATGGCCTACCACCTATTGCTAGAAATGTAAAGGACATGAGATTTAATGGGAATATTATTTGTAAGAAAGCATGGTATAAGATACATAAAATTCCTCAAAGCACATTCTATAACTACCAACATTATTTCCAACATGGACAGATCAAAGCTATTCATGGTAACACCAACACATGCAAAGCACGAGCTCACACAGTGGCAGCTATAGAAATATTGCACAAAATTGTAATGGATAATTCAGATTTTTCACCAAATCAAACACGTCAAGTTGAAGAAGATGGAACATCTGCTCCTTTAA
The DNA here is from genome assembly GCA_031772625.1 of Pinus tabuliformis. Classification (NCBI taxonomy): domain Eukaryota; kingdom Viridiplantae; phylum Streptophyta; class Pinopsida; order Pinales; family Pinaceae; genus Pinus; species Pinus tabuliformis. The sequence continues at coordinate 671,156,552 of CM062810.1, read as the reverse complement.
GACTGCTTCCTTCGACTTACACACAAAATTCTTTGTTAAAAGAGATCAATGAGGCTCTTCAAAAGCTCAATTACCCATCAATATCACAACCAACAATGAGCAAGATCTGGAATACTAAGTTTCGAGATGTGGCATTTTCAAAGAACACCAACTTCAGTAAATGCAGTGAATGTATTGTGTTGAAAGCACAAATGAATTCAGCAACTACAAAAGAGTTGGAAGAAAAGGCACGAGGTAGGTTGACGAAACATAACAAGATTGTTATGTGTGGAAGATATTGCTACTATGCCCATAGAATTATGTCAGAGCAGTTTCCAAAGGAGTATTTGAGCATTATCCATGATAAAATGGACAAAACAAAGACATCAATCCCAAGGCTACGTGTCAAATCAAAATCTGTTGTAGGAACAAATTTGGGTTTGTCATTGACAGGTATGCTTACACATGGGCATAAGGCGGGAGGTTTTGGTCATTTCTCCTTACCATTTGTCCATATGGGATCACAATTTACTATTACATCCCTTGCAAAGTGCTTAAGGGACCTTGAAGACCCACAAATGGATATGTATGGTGATCTACTTTATGAAAGTGGAATTTCAAGAAACCCACTTACAAATGCATTACTTGACACCTCTATTTACCCAAAATGTCAAGGGTACAAGGATGATTTTATATCTCATGGAAGTTCAAAAAGTCAAAATGTTGATTTTAAACCTCTTCCTCCACATTTGTTGTTACAGTTGGACAATGCAGCAAGTGATAATAAGAATCGCTATCTTTTCATGTTTCTATCACTTTTAACTGCACTTGGTGTCTTCATCACTATTGAGGTTGGGTTCTTGCCTGTGGGGCACACCCATGAAGACATAGATGGAACCTATGGAAGAATGTCTTCCAACCTAAAAAGTAAAGATATTTATTCTTTACCTGAAATGATGGATACATATCGCATAATTGAAGAAAATATAGTGTTTCCACCTACACTTATTGACAAGGTCTATGACTTCAAAAGTTTCCTTAGTGGATACATTAAGGAGGGAAAAAATGCACTAGTTGGACATCTTAATGTTCAATACTTCCAATTTCTTATACTCAATGATGTTCCAGTACTAAGGTATAAAGAATCAATTAGAGACTCTCAGTGGTCAGAACCAGTTGAGTTATGGAATATAGATGATGAAGGTCGACCTATAATTCCCATAGGGAAGCCATCTTTCTTAGCTTCCAAACAGAATGATGTCTATTTAAAAGAACTAAAGGAAGGGATAACATCATACATAAAAATGTGGAAAGACACTATTGGGAATGAGGATTCACCAATTGTTACAGAGGAATGGAAAAATAAAGTGGTGTATTGGGAAAAAGTTCTTGATACATTAGATGGAATCTATAATGATCATAGAATAATAGATGGAAATGATTCATCTTCTGAGGATTTCTGGCCCAAGACAAGGCACATTGTTGATGTTGATCGTAATGCACTCCAAGTAATCTCAAGTATTATGGATGGAGATTTTGATAATGCGATAGATGAACCAATATATGTTGGACCCAAATGCAACAAGCCAAAGCCAACATTCAATCCGATGATTGATGTTGAGAAAGGAAAGATGTTGCTAGTTAGATCAGGAAATGAGGATGCAGGTGAGATGATTTGGATGGCAAAATCCATCTCAAATATCTTTAGGGATAATGAAAGTGAGAATCTTCATGTAAAGGTTGACTGGTGGAAGCCTATGTCAGGGAAATACAATGGAAAATTTTTAGAGCAATATTGGGTACCAAATCCTGATGACAAAGAACTTGGCTCTATTCCAATTAATACCATAGTGTGGGCATGGATGCCAAAGAAAGAACATTGCAAGAAGACCAAGATAAATAAATATGGTGTAGAAGCCATTCTTGATCTACTTGAGCGATTATCTTAAGAGTAGGCTTATATGATGCATAAATGTAATTTTTTTTTGGAGGATCTATTAATATACATTCAGACACATTTTCCCATATTTGTTGTATAAATATTATCTTCATATTTTTTTTGAAGGAGTTTTATATTATTTAATAGTTCAATGTAATCATGTGTTATACAAATTACATGACAATGCCATAAAATATTTAAGTTTTCAAAGCTTTATTTGACCAACATGACTTCTCACCATATCAAATATGCATAATAAAATTCAATAATGCATCTAAAAACATCTTCTAAACTTGTTATATTAAAACAATAGTGGGGTACCTAATTAGTATTATATTTAATATAAACCATTTAAACTCTTAATGAATAAATGCTAGATGCTTGATATAATGTTTGAGGTGAGTTTTCCTTAATTTTCCTTATTATAATTGATATAATCAAATTCCCTATTTTGTTGTATGTTAATTTATAAAAAAAATATTTTGATCATTGAACAACACAACTACAATTATAAAATATTTCTACTTATAGATTTTGAAGTGGTGCCAACATTATACTAGTATAATTAATTTGTACTCAACTTAGGAAAAGTAGTTAGTGTCAATTTAAAATGGTCAATAATAGTAAGAAAAACAATATTAATATATTGTTAAATAACTTTATAGGTAAGATTTTTTTTACACAATCTAGTATTCATGGTCATATTTAATACATAAATATAAATGTTAATGGTAATAGAAATAATGTAAGGAATTTAAGTTTTAGATGAATGTTAATATGTTCTTTTCAATATAGTATCCTTAAACATTACAGGGATAAAAACTAAACATGTGTAATAAATATCTTAATCATTTTTCTCTCTTTCTTGTTGTATTTGAAAATAATCAAATTGTACTACTTTGTTACTATTCTAATTCATGATTGATTTTGATCATTAAAATGATTAGTAATTGAAACGAGAGGCTCATTTTACAGCCCAATATGGGGGGATGTGTAAGTTTGTCTATTCGTCTGTGCCCGTTTAAAATAAAAATTATGTTCTAAATAGAAAAATATAAAAAAAGAATATTTTGTAAAGTAATTAGAAGTGAAAAAAAATGTGTGAATCAGAGGTTTAAATCTTATAATTTTCAAAAGTAACTATTGAAGATTTATGTTAACTAATTTATGTCAATATCAACTTCATATATATCTATATATATAAAAAAAAAAATTCTTATGGTTAAAATTATTATTTGTTCTTATATATACTCTATTTAGCTTTCAAAAATGTAGTTTCAACAATTAAAAATAGCACATTGTCTCTTTCACTCTAAATGTGTTTGCACTTGAAATTTGATCCCTACATCTGCACTTAAAATGGATCTATGATGGTATATATTGGACACATTACTATGATCATTTGTCATTGAATAACTTTATACTTAATATATAGCTTGCATATTAATATATTATTCATTAAGTAAGCCTCAACCAACTTCGTTTCTTACATAAAAGTACAAATAATAAATAAAAATAAATTATATTCAACATTTTATTTGATCCTAAAAAAATATTTTCTCCTAACTCTAAAATGGTGCAAACTTCTTACAATAGTATGTAATGATGATGGTGATAATAATGATTATCATCCACTAAGACCAACTATGGTATATAAGAAGGTAAAAAGATATTACTAAAAGTTATTTTGAATTTTAAATTGTGCCAACATTGTTTTAGTAATAATCGTAAATCAACATATACATGATATTTACTATATCGGATTATCGGTTAATAATAGTTACACACACATCATTATTTTCATAAAATAACCTTAACAAACTTATCTTTTTAATATAAACCATAAAAATATTAAAATAGATAATGTAAGGAATCCAATATTAATATGTGAAATATTTTCTTTTTCAAGTTTATATAAATTTGTTTTATAAAGTTTATCATGATAATTTTTACACAAAAAATGGTAAATATCTATATAAAAATTAGTGAACTAAGTGGCTTTCTAATTCCTCATTTCGAAAAAATATAATCTAGTTAAAGTTCTAAATAATAGTATATATTGGACACATTACCAAAAATTTCATTTGTCATTAAATAACTTTATACTTAATATATATCTTGCATATTAATCTATTATTCATAAAGCGAGCCTCAATCAACTTCTTTATTGACATAAGCGTACAACTAATAAATAAAAATAAATTATGCTACTACTCACATTCAACATTTAATTTGATCATAAATTTATTTTTCTCCTCAACTCTAAAATGGTGCAAACTATCTACAATAGTATGTAATTATGATGGTGATAATGATGATTATCATCCACTAAGACCAACTATGGTAAATAAGGAGATAAAAAGATATTATTAAAAGTTATTTCGAATTTTATTGTTATGCTGAAAAAGCAATAAAAGAAGTGTTTCAATATCATCTTAATTTTGTTTAGTTAAACAATAAAAAAGGTTGGTACCGTCACAAATATATTGAAATTTAATTCTAATACGAGTATAAACTCGATGCTTTGAGGGTTTTTTAATCTTCAATCATAATATAACTAGTGTTGCAAAGGTGATAGACTTTTAAATTGTGCCAACACTGCCTTAGTAATAATCATGACTTTTCACATACATGATATTTACTATATCAGATTATAATTAAATGGATTAATAATAGTAACATATGCATCATTATTTTCATAAAATAACCTTAACAAACTTATTTTTTACTATAAACCATAAAAAATATTAAAATAGATAATGTAAGGAATCCAAGATTAAAATGTGAAATATTTTTTTTAGCAAGTTTATATAAATTTGTTTTATAAAGTTTATCATGATAATTTTTACACAAAAATGGTGAATATCTACATTAAAATTAGTGGATTAAGTGACTTTCTAATTCCTCATTTTGAAAAACCTTAATTTAGTTAAAGTTCTAAATTCTAGATCCACTGAATACTTCCATATTTAATGAAATATGTGTTATATACTTTGTGTTTACTGAAAATCACTAGCTTAGCCTAAATCCCTGAACTTAGCTATAAACTGTGAGTGAAAAGCAAGCTCACTCTTGTACCTGGATCATCACACTGTCTTTTCTTAGCAATCTAGATGCATCGAACCTCTCGTGTGTTGCAGGTGAAATGCATCCCTGTTTCCCTGTGTTACATGTGTGATGATTGAATGAGACTGTTTTTGCCTCGAAATTTTGGTTTTTTCTTCATTGTCTTCAGCTTTATTCAGTAGTTTTGCTATCTATGATCAATATATCTCTGTTGAAACCATCTTCCTTTGCATTATTCAGCCTCCATCAGAAGGAATTGTGAATAATTTTTATGTATTTTTCATCATTTACAGTTCTCCTTTGCAAATAGTAGCTTAATCGAACTGTCGTCTTTTGATTTGAAAGTGTCGCAAGTGTCGTTTTCAGTCAAGAAAAAGAGTGTCGCAAAGCATTCCTCTTTTATATAGTCGATTACACTTTTTACATTGTATTTTATTTGAATCATTAGTATTTCAAGTGTCGAAAGCAGTTTTAAATTCAAAATCGCAAAGTGTCGTCTTAGCCTTCCTTTCGTTTTTTGAAGAGAAAATTGTCAGTACTGTCGCTTTGAAAGAAGATAGTTCAGGTCTATACTTAGTTTTCCTTTTTCATTCTCACATTAAGGAAACTAAAAAATAATACATGAATGTGCATTTGAATTTAGACTGCATGTTGGAATTGATTTTTTAGGAAAAGTGCATCTAGTGTGTGCTCTCTGCTCTATGTTGAAAGAATTTCATTTCTCTTTCCTTAGTAGCTAGGATTTTCATTGCAAAAAGAAAGTAAACCACTATTTATCATCTTAGATTACACATTTAGGAATTGTATATCTACATCATGCGGTGAAACTTAAAGACAAACTTCTTAAGAAAGATAAACTATAAAATAAACCTCAATGAACATAAAAACGCTTTGGAACCTAACGCACAACATTTAGAACTCTAGGCTAGAGACGTATTCTGGCAATGTAAAGCTTGGTAACTATCGCTTTCATCATATTTTGGGCGATTCCTCCTCTTTGAGATGACAAATGCCAGTACAGATTTGTGCTCCCACGTACCATCGAGTATATATTGGGAGACCATAATAGGCTACATCCTTTATCCTTAGGAAGCCGTGTCTACCACCCTATTGATCATAATGCACTGAACATAGCATTCATGAAGATTTAATTTTGTACTGTAAAAAGTATTCTGCAGTTTTGCAATTGGTTTGGTAATCCCTCTGTCTAGATTTCTATAGTAGTCACTTTTGTTCCTTTTCAGACTCCTTAAAAGAAAAGCTCCATCTGAGCACTTGTCACTTTAGGCTCATTAAAAATCGAAGGTGACTAGTGTCATCTTTAGCTTTTTCTAAGATCTTAAAAATTGGAAAAGGAAGTTGTGTCAAAGCATCATAAAATTTATTTTAAATGGAATAACGTCACTGTTCCTACATTGGTCTTTGGGTTGAGAAAATGGACTCTACCAATCAAGGATTTCCCCTTGGGGGAAATCCTAGTCCCTTCTCCTCTTGGGGGGATGTTGGTGCTCCACACATGGCCACATTGTCCCTTCCAGGACTCATGATTGTCCTACCAGTATGGCTTTTCTCGACCTCTGTCATTCAAAACATCACAATTCCTTAACAATCAAATCAACAACCAGATGATACTAAAGTTTCTCCCCTACCTTCTACTTTATTTGTTTCTTCCTCTCCTTCTTCCTCTTCACTTGGTGAAGCTAGCAACGCTAAAAACCAAGTAACTGAGAAGAAGAATAAAGGGAAGGAGAAGAAGAAGAAGAATCCAACAAAAAAAGGGTGCAACTGTGCATCATCTAGTGAAAGTCCACACACTGCACCTTCCAAACCTAAACCTCCATGTGTCATTTGCAAGGGAGATCACTATCATCGATATTTTCCGTGTATCCCATGGATCCTGAGGGACTAGTCTCCCCACTTGCACAATCTGGTGTCTTTAACCTCTGACGATCATGTTGAGAGCACACCATCAACTAGTGAAAATGAAGCCAATGGAAAGAAAGGAAGATCTAAATTTCCTTGTAGGCTATGTGAAGGCGACCATGTCCTCCATAATTGTCCTTTCCTAAACGAAGCTAAAAGAGTCTTGGATAACCATCCTGCTTCACCGCAGTGACTTCCACCTGGATACAAGAAACTCTTGCCGAGTCTATTGCTAGTTGAAAATCTGACTGAAACATCGTTGTTGTCAGTCGAAGCACCTATCATTGAAGATAAACCCTCTGAGTCCACACAGGACCAAATTCAACAGGTCGAGATGGCAGTCGACCCAATCTTGTCTTCAGAAGGTCCACCTTTAGATGGTACTGTCACCAAAGAGAATGAGAACGACAGCGTTCAAGTTTTTTTTGTTAACACAGAATTCGATGAACATGGGGGCAATCTAACCATTCCCTTACCGTACGAAGGAAGTTCATCAGAGATTTACCCGGTCATTTATTCGGTCCCACCTCCAAGAAATCTAGTCTTTTCCTTCGATTGGAATCTACTAGGGAGACCCCACCTACCCATCTAATGTACCATTCCAAATCATAGTACAAGATTACAGAATGATCATGGTTGGTACTATCATAGATGAAGGGGCTTCTGTGAGTATCCTTTCCTCAACTACTTGGAAAGCGCTTGGTTTGCCATTGCTTCTACCTAAGATTCGAAATTTGACAGGCTTTAACAAAGGAACCAGTTGACTGTTAGGGATCCTTCCAAAATTTCCTATAACTTTAAGAAGGAAAACCATTCATCTAAATATGATGGTAGTCCAAGGACCTCTAGATTACAATCTACTCCTTGGGAATGACTACATTTATAGCATGGGAGCTATTATTTCCTCACTCTTTCGAGTGATGTGTTTTCCGCATGAAGGCAGAGTGGTCTGGCTCGTAGACCAGCTTTCATTCCCTAGTTCAAACACAAATATTAGTCAAATGCCATCCCTAACTAGTCTTTTTGCACAAGGAATGTCTCATCAATATCCAATCCATCCACCTGATGATCACGAGTGATTTGGTAATTGTGACTGAAACCCATGAGGCATGCGCCCTGGTCTGCTTTGGCAAGAAAACCCCAGATATAAGGTAGGTTTCCGTGTAGGAATATGACTAGTTTGACAATCCTGTCTGTTTAGGAAAATGGATCAGACTCGAAAAGGATTCCCATATCAAAGGTTATGTGATTGGCACTTAGAATAGTCACCTTTGTCCATTTCGATGGACATCACCAAGGAAGTGTTTTGTCTGCAACGTGGATGGAACAATCTTGCTAATGCAAGAACTTCCATATGGTGACCTACAAATTCTACTTTATACCTGGGGGCATGCAAACGTTTTTGCATGCAAGTGGAAAGCAACCATTTATTTTCTTAGTTTGTAGGATCTTAAACCTTTAAATTCATAGGTTGGTCATTCCTAGCTTACATAATGAAAGGCTCCGGACCACAGTTTCGAATCCCAGGACAAGCTCCCTAAAAATGAACCTATCGATGAGACATCCTTATTATATGACTGGAACGAGCAATTTTACGCAAAGTTCAAGCTCATTAAAAAAAATAAATCTAGCAACGAGCAGTTTTACGTGAAGTTCAAGCTCATTAAAAAATAAAATTAGCAGTGAGAAAATGTTCCCCCAGAGTTCAAGCTCATTAAAAATGAACCCCACCTTCGGTAAATAACCATTGCGATTGCATAATTATCGGCTTTTGAACCTTGGTTGTGTTCTTACCATCACCTCCACTCTTTTTTAGCCAATCATACGCCTCCATTTGATTGTTTACCCTTTTGAGGAATAGCTGGAATGAGTGATTCTATTAGCCACCTTCTTTACACTGTTGTGATTGAAAAGTTCCAAACCTTACCTGGAACCAGCTGCTATTCGAAAATATCACTCGTTCCTCAAAAAAAAGTCTCCTTTAAGCTCTTTTCATCTGACTCGTAAAATATGAAAATATTGCCGAGCGATTGGCCTCTCCAGCTTGTTAAAATGATCGGAACTGCCATCCCTCCTCTAGATTTTAATCTTTTTGGACCTGAGGGATCATTACACAAAAAGATCGAGCGCTTGTCTTGTTCGGCTTGTTAAAACAATTGAAAAGTCATCCCTTTCGTATTATTGTACACTTTTTCAGACTTAAGGGATCACATTACGAAAAAGTACCATTGGAGTTGCCTTTACATATCTTTTTAGACTCTCTAAAATTGAAAATGACCGAGTGATCTTTGTCGTTAAACTCGTTAAAATAATAGTGAAAAGCTTGTCCATGTAGACAAGAGTGAGTTTCACTGTCACTAGGCTCATTAAAACATAGCGATAGGTTTGCCCGAAGGCAAAATTCTAGAACAAGCATACGTTATCCTCCTCAAGCTTGACAAAAATAAAGAGGTACTGGTCAACAATGAATGGAGAAAAATGGAAGAAAACTTGAATAGCTTCATTGGTAGCAGGTCACTTTTGAACATGACACTTTCACTCCGTCACCATGATTGAGTCTGGTTGGGTTATTCCATTCACCGGTCATATCACCATTGGTCCGCCACACCATCCACTTTAGGGTTAACACTACCAATCCATTTCAGTGTCACCGCTATATTCAAGAGAAGTCACTCAGAGAATTCACCAACCTAGCTAATGCTTCATCCGCTGCAATACCTTCACTCTCCATTTTTCATGACTACCACCCTGAACCTTATATCATCAGATCATTTTCACCTCCACAAAATCATTTGCTCCATTCCATGTCGTATATGTGGGATTCATTAAGGCCCTCTTACGACAGGTCACTTCTTGTCGAAATGAGCTCATTATCCAAGAAGTTGACTTAGGAACAACCCTTTCAGTGCTTTGAAGCTTGCATGCCTCAATGGCAAGTTTCTCACTTCCGGCGACTAGTTTACATCAATGGCCTTAGACTGAAAGATTTTAGGTGGTGTTCGACATCAAGTCATGTATTCACACCACGTAAATTGTACTGCAGTACCTTGAGGGTCATCATCATCATCAGTGATTCCTCTCACACTTGTTAATAGCTTACATCATTGGTTGGTAATCAGGCTATGTCTTTCCATGTTCGACACCAGAACATCTTTTCACATGGATCGACTTGTACTTCGAGTAAAGATTGAATGAGTTTGAAGACCTCAGATCTAGTTTCATCCATTTGGGTTGCGATATATTCAAGAAAATAAAGACATCAAATGTACATCACAGATGCACAGATAATCATCCAATCTTAAGGATGATGGCTCTACCAGAATCATTAGTCTACCACAAGGACGATTGTCTGTCTTATGTACATGAAAATGAATTTATAAAGCTGAGCATGGGAATTCCTGCCTTGGCTAGATCATGAAAATATTAAGATAATTTATTCTATTGTATCTTATTACAGGTCACCTTCCAGTTCGAAAAACCTCAGATCCTCATTATAAAGCATTTCACCTGACATCAAAATATTTACGACCTCATGCTTTAGGGGGCAACTGTTATAGACATATTTGGGCACTGCAACCCCAATCACATATGTCCATAAACCAAGGGCTTATAAACCCATAAAAGTGTTGTTTCATACCCTAAAGGAACAAGGTTAGTTGATTACATCATCTCCCATAAGTTCTCCCTGAAAAACTACTCAGAACTGGTCAAAGCTGGAGCATACAGACTGCTCCATGAATAGGGTGCAATGCATACTGGAAATCCCTTTTGTAGGGTGCGATGAGTGAGAGTAGACAAATGGCAGAAGCAATTTGCTAGGTGGAAACTCAAAGAATCTTCTAGAAACTGCTCATATGACACTTGCCTCTCTGAATTCACCCAGGTATGAGTAAGAGATCATGAAATATCCAAGTGGAACCAAGAACTATCAGTGAAATGACACTAATCAAAATCCCAAGAGCTGACTCACTCTCCTGCAAACATCTATATATGGATCCCTCATCCTAGAGATCCAAAGGCTGGAATTTTGTAATTTGCAAGGAAGTGTTGTTGGTTTCTCTTTGAAGACATTGTTGGGTGATCTTGCGTTGTATGAGGTGAAGAGGGATTTCATGCTGGGAGGATGATGCTGGATCAGATAGCTTGGTTGTGATCCTCTCTTACACTACTTCTATCAATAAATCTATTTGAGTTTTCCTCCATAAGCTTGTATATCTCTGAATCTTGTATTTGTATATGCATTTATATGGTTAATGTACATTTGATGCTACATTGTTTATGGTTATAGATCTCTATGCTTTGATGGTATTTTGCTGCTTTGACTCTACTGGTGTTCTTTGAAGTAGGACAAGTGAGAAAGGAGTGGCGAAAGCTCTATCGAGGGAGAGAGGAAACAAGAAATGAGACCAGCGAAAGACTGAGGTTGGTACTCTCTGCTTCTCTGTCATCTATCTCTCATAAAGGAAAACACAAGTAACTTTAGTTTGTTTGTTTCTAAGATAGCTACCCGTCTTAGTGGGACTAGCAGCTCTAAATGGACACTAGTTTTCTTGATAACACATGGGCACAACAATATAATAAGGGCGTTGTAATAATAACAATAAGGGTTTACACTAGTAGTATAGGGACCTAGCATGCCCCTCTCCTTCAAAAAGTGTTGTCCTCAATGCTTGAGTATTTCTTGATGCTTCTGTATAAATTCTTGTCCTTACATGTGGATTATTCAACAGGTAAGTTCTTCCACTTGATGAGATACTCTGAAATTGATCTATTTTGTAGCTTTCAATTTCTCGGTTCTGTGACTTCTTCAGGTTTCAATATGATTTTTCCTTCCTTTTCAAGTTCTCGCAATACAATTTGAACTAGGATCTTCTGCAACTTTTGAATGAGTTCCTACTCCTTTGGGCATATGGATATATGTAAGGCCTGATGTTTGAAGGGACACTTCGTGGAATCAAATGAATAGCATGATCATGATCACGAATAGGTGGGAGGTCTTTGGGAGTCTCAAATACCTTGGAATGATTGTCCAAAACATTTTGGAGATCTAGAGAAATACATTATTTCGATGTGGCATCCTCTAGTGAACATAATTGTGCAATTACACCCCGATGTTCTTTATTTAGAAGCTTTGTCATGATGTTAGAGTTTATTACATTTCCAGGTTTTCCTTTGATACCCCTCAATTCAACTTCCTTTCCTTCCCAAAAAAATTTCAAGAAAAGTTCTTGAAAATTAAAATCTATCATACCCAAAGATTGTAGCCATTAGACTCCTAGTAAAACATCAGCACCACCCATTGGAATGGAAAGCATAGGGCTAGTCAGTACATATTCTCCCATGGATAGCTTGATATTATGGCACTTTCCAAAGCAATTTATGTTTCCTCCACTTGCAACCATCACTTGACACTCCGATGCTGGATATAGGAAGCAATTCAATTCCTTGGCTATCTTACAATCAATAAAATTATGGGTACTACCCGAATCAGTCAAGACCCTTACCTCTTTATTCTTGATATGTCCTTCTCTCTTGATTGTTTGAGGAGTGGTAATTTCTTCCAATGCATTACAAGATTTGGTCGGATTGATTTCTTGAGATTCGATGTGATCTTTCAATTCTTGAACATTTTTCTTCTTGATATGTCCTTCTATATTGATAGTTTGAGGAGTGGTAATTCCATCCAATGCATTACAAGATATGGTTGAATTCATTTCTTCTTTATCAATGTGATTTTTCACTTCTTGAACCTTTTTCTTCTTGATATGTCCTTCTATCTTGAGAGTTTTACGAGTGGTAATTCTTTCCAATGCTTTACAAGATATGGTCAGATTCATTTCTTCTTTCTCAGGGGTTGGTTCTTCATGTATATACTCTTCTTTTGATGTTTCTTGATCCTTTTCTTCCTCCTCTCCAAAATAAATGTAAAATAATTTCTTCTCATTACACTTATGACCTTTAATGTATTTTTTATCACAATTGTAAGAAAACTCATTTTCTCTTTTTTCTTCCAATTGTTGTGGTATAACCTTTGTAGGTTGTGGAAGGCTAAGAGAAACAACACTTTAGTCTTTATAGTTGTGAGGGGTAGGCTTCCTTGTTGCCATAATTTTGCTTTGCACTTTGTAAAAAATCCCTTTTTCTCCTTTTTCTTACAATTGTTGTGGTGTTTCTCTAAAGAAGGTGTTGCTCTTTGTATCCTCATAATGTGCTATCATTTCCTCTGTGAAAATTGACCATGTTACAAGTTTTTTAAGAGAAAAATGCCCTTTATACCATAAAAATTGATCCAGTTCTAAATATGAAGATGCAATACATACCTTTTGTAACAGTGGTACACCATGTAGATCAAAATATTGCTCCATCAGTAGTATCCAATTTACTAGATCCTTTCCGTCGAAATTCCTCGTATCGCCTTTTCTTGATTTCAGGAGCTCGATCTTGAAATGATTGTAACTTTGTACTTTCAGATCTCAAGGTTTTGAAATTGTCTCCTGCAGTAGCCCTCTGAGTTCTCTTTCTAACCCCGCAAGTTTGATCAGAATTTGATTCTCCAAGAAAGAGTTATGCCCAATCTCCTAAGATGACCTAACTATATAATGTTTTAGTAGGGAAAACTTGTATGAAGTGCCACGTGTCCCTATTTCAAAATTCGGATCTGAAAACTACGCACGGAAAACTACAGTCTATCTTCTTTTTGCAACTTCTGACAAAATTTTAATTTGTTGCTCAGGGAGAAAGTTATGACAATTTTCCCAAGGTCCCCTGTTTAGGATTTAATTTGGGAGTCTGCAAAAACCCTAACTTTATCAGATCATATATCCGAAAATATAGTGAGGCAAGATCTAAAATTTGGATCTGACATTCAGAATGATTTCTTTTCAAATGATTTTTTCTTTATCTTCTGAAACTTTGTAGCGAAAAGGTTATAGCAAAAATACCACGATGACCTGTTTTAGATGAAATTCTTGAACTTGCAAAAACCCTAACTTCCTCATATCATATCTCTGAAAATATAGCGAGACAAGATTTGAAATTTAGACGTGCGGTTCAGAAATATTTCTTCTCAAATGGGTTTTTTTTAGCTTTTCAAACATCACAGAAAAAATTATAGCGAAAATACCATGATGACCTATTTGGAGCAACGAAACCCTAGAATCCAAAGCTCTGATAAAAAATGTTATGGAACTAGCTCACAAAAAGATAGAAAATATAGATCAATTCCTTAGAAATAAGCCTCTTCGAGGGGGCAACCTCCTTTACATTACACAAATGAACGATTCTTAGATGATACAAATGACAAGACCTCCTTTCTATATATAGGAGTCTAAGGGGTCATAATATAATCAAATTTGACATAACAATAATAATGTAAGGGAACAATAATAACAATATGGGGACTACATGGGCACAACAATATAATAAGGGGGTTGTACTAATAATAATAAGGGGTTACACTAGTATTATAGGGACCTAACACCCTGTGCTGCAAAAAAATTAATTTTTCCAGTAAGTGTAACAACTGAAAACCAGATGGTGGCGGTTGTTACACCTTCCAACTTTCAAAAAAAATAAATAAAAAAGAAATGTAAGAATAATAATAATTTGGTTGTGAAAACCTTTCTTAGGTGGAGACAAAGACTTTTGTAGCAGTTGAAAACCACCTGGTGGCAGCTTTTACACCCTTCATAACAACATTTGTTATTCCAAAGTATATCATGCGATAAGTGCTGGTACACGATCTTTTCTTTTTTATCTTTTTGTAGATATTAAATTAATATATATCAGTCATCTTAGTTGTTACATTTGTAACAACTGACGACCTTTTAGGAATAAAATGAGATATTTTATTGTAATAAATAGCAAGAACATCACTATGATCCTCGTCATCAGAATTAAGTTCATGCGTCTCGCTGCCCAAGTATGATTCAACGTTGCACCACCCATCACTTTGCCCCATGTCACCCAGGTATGTCATCAAAAAGGTAATATTGAATTCGTTTTATTTTGTAATTATGGAAACTTAACATGACTATTGACAGTCGAGGAGAACTGTCATAATTAAGCTCCAGGGGAACGAATGATATTGTGACATGACCATCGTATGATTTGTAATTATTTGAAAAATCCAGCAATTAAGGCATGTGACCCAGTAGTTATTGTTACTTAATGTCGAATCATACCAAAAAGGGTAAGTGCACCATTGACGAGACCTCCCCATGACTCACCATTAAGGAAAAATTCATTGTGCAGTATGAACCATGCGTGCCAAATCCTAATCCAAAATCTTCACTTGTTCCACCCTGCCACCCTACCATTTACCCCTGTTGGAAGCACTGAATCCCCATTCAGAGTGTTCAGAGAGGAGGAATATAGCAGAGTAGGCTGAAACAACTAGAGTGTGTGTCGAAGGGAAGGATAAGCAGGTGAAACAACACTAAATTGTATAATCAATGGGAGGAGCAGCAATATGGCATGAGCCAAGGTCCACACAAGCCCTAGAAGATTTCCATGAAGCATGCCAGGTTTTCAAATATGCAATTTGGTTCAAATCCTTCTAGAGATTGGAAGGATCAGACAATGGTATAGCCATGGAATTTGCAAAGAATCTGGAGAGAAACCAGACGAAAGTCAGAGGGTTGAAATTGGAGGTCATGGAAGAAGTTATTGCCAGAGTAACATGATTGCCAGTAGAAGGGAAGAGATGGTTACTAGGAAGGTTAATGAACCCTCACTAAAAGGGGATTTTTTGTAGGAAAGTGAGTCACTAGTTAAGAAATGCAAGGGAATTGATAGAATTTCGCTCCCCTAGCCATGGGCGGATATTTCTCTCTTCCTCATTAAGTACATTACTTGTGAGGGAAGGGAAAAAAATGTGTTTAATTATCATTTTCCATTGCTAAACAATCTCTAGCATGAACAACTGATCAAACTTCCTTATTTCTTGCTAGGAAATATTAGGCACATGGCCGCAGCTTTGAAAATAACTACACATCCAGAAACGTGTGTTACTAACCATGGAATTATTAAACTCATTGTGTTGGATGCCTTGAGTTGACGGGGCAAGAATTTGGAAGAGTTCATGTGGAAAAGGCCTAGGACCACTCGCAAAAGGCAAATAAAGATGACTGGGGTAACTCCAGAGATGACAAAGGAGAAACCGCAATCCTCCATAGTGAGGGTCAGCAAGAAGTTGGTTGATAAACTGATTTGTGACAGAAGGCTAAAGCAGAGAATGAGGGTTAGCGGGCACCTAGAGTCCCCATCCATGTTGACAAAGAACAAAGAAGCAGTCGAGTAGAATGATGAGGAGCAAGCTCAGCCAAAAAAACCTCCTTCATCTGGTAAGAGTGAAACCCAGTCTTTGCTGTCGAAAATTAAAATTTTAGAAAAATGAAATTAAAGAATTGAGCGAACAACTAGTAGTAGGAAAGGCAGAGCCAAGAGCCCCAGGGCTCAATACTTTGGCAAAGGTCGTGGACAGGGCCAGAAGGGGAGAAATCATGGGCGCTCTACGTGTAGCCTATGCTCAAAAGTTGGTGGAAGTAGGATTCAAAGTTTGTGCAATAGACATTACCTCGAGGGGGACTCAAACTAAAATCTGGTAACTTGTTATGCCACAGCCTGTCGAGGAAGTTGTGGCTACAAATGAACCAACAACTGAGACTACACAATCCACAAAGGGTGATCAAGCAATGGATACATAGGAACCCTTGGCTAACATTGCAGTTTCATGAGAACCAATAGTGGAGGAGGAAATCAGCCAAGAGTAGGAAGAGATATATAATATCCATGAGTTGATAATCAATGCTACTATTACACAAGAACCAACAGCAGAGACCAAAGCTGGTCTAGAGGAAATTGATGAAGAGAAGCCTGTGGATATCACTGCTGCCACACAAGAACCACCAGTGAAAATGGAAGTTGACTAGCAAGGTAAAGAAGTTGTGATAAAACCCAAGGACGAAGTTGTTGTTACATAAGAACCAGTAGCTGAGGTGGGACAGTTTCGCCCTCAGGAGGCTGCTACACCCTCAACTAATAGTGCATGTGGAAGAATGCAGGGTCCTAATGAAGGATGACATTCTGAGAAATTGTTGTTATTGGAAGAGCTGCAAAAGTGGAAGTAGATTATGCTCTCTCTACAGGAGGGAGTGATTCCACTCAATGCGCATAAACGAATGATGGATTCCCTGAGAGAAAAATGGCTAAAAGAAGAATGGGAAAGAGAAGAGGAGGCACAGAGGCATAAATAAATTATGAAGAAAAAGGATGAAAAGTTGTATTAGCTGCATCGAGAGGTCTTCAACCTAATGTTTGATATGACCAAACTCCATGACCTTTCTCTAAACCTACTAGCATGTAGGCGGTCGTCCCCATCATACCCTGTGTTCCTCTGGGAATGTTACTACTTATTTCAGTTAAGGGAATTTTATGAGGATGGGTCTTATATGGGTTCTTCAACCTGCACCTTTTTTGAAATTTTCCATTCCTATTATTTTGATGATTAGTGTTTGTTGTGCGAGCTGTTCTTGCAAAATATTATGTGCGAATATGTGAGCACGAAGATGGTGGTGAGTGTCCTCTCTTTTATGGGAGACTCGCAGTCACGAGCATTCCTCTCATTTATGAGGAATCATATTGAGTGGCAACTAGCCAAGAAAACAGTAGAGGCCAGCGAGGAAAAGATGGCATTGTGGGTTAGGGCTGAACCAGGAATGGCTTACGAACTCCGGTGAGAGTTCATATAGTTAATGAGAACTCTGGAAATCAGAGATCAATCAACCATTTACAGAAGAAGAATCATGGGGATCTACCTCAACTTGTTTGCAAATATGAGGAGCCAAGCATTAGTCGGACGTCTCAAGCACATTGAGGCCTATAGTGTAGATTTGCAGGAAGGGGACCCCTTTAGGTACAATAAATTTGTGGCTATTGTTACACGGGTGCCGAAATATGCTAAGATTGTGCTGACACTTGAGGCGTACTAGATTGGCCTCATGTTCAAATTCCCTTTTATATGGTTGCCATTGGAGGAGTATCAGCTCGATTATCAGTTATGTGATTATGAAGAGGAATCTTGGCCACGTGTGCTAATGGCCGATCAAGGATTTAGAGCTCCAGGCGATGATACTACTGGTGCCTACAATTTCGAAGATTTCCACCAGGGGCACAGTGGAAGGAACTGAGATTTTGCATGGGGACATGAAGTTGCTTCAGTCAAGGGGAGATGTTGTGTGTGGTTTTTACCTATTTTCTGCACATTCTTTCCCCTGTTTTGACCTTTTTGTTCTCTAGACCTATGCCCTTATATGACCAAACTCCCTATTTTGTTACCTTTTTAATCCATTTTATTGTCATGTTACTTTTCTATATTTTACCAAATAATACGAGTCTTTATTTCTTTTTGTGGCTAACTGGGAGAACATTGAAGAAGTATTTTGGGAATTTCATCTTTTCAAGTGTTGGCTCATGAGAACGAAGCTATGAAGTAGATAGGTAGCAGGATTAACTGTGGGAAAGGGTAGAACAAGTCACTTTTACACCCCAAGTGCTATTATAGGTTGATGCTACACACTAGGTGCTATTACAGGCTGCTGGTGTTACAGATTGTTGTTACACATTGGATGTTGTTACAGATTGTTGTTAAACATTATATGTTGTTACACCTCACGTTGATCCTCCATCACACCAACAGTGTTGTCGTCAGTTATGCCGTGCCATCCAGAACCACCATTCGCTTAATGTTGTTGCACCGAAGCTGGAAATGTGGGTACTATTCCACATAATAACTATATGTAGTAGGGATTGTTTATTTTTGAAGTAACAAAACTCTAGCAGCTGCAACTGATGTATATTTGTTTAGCAATAGGCTGTAACTTATTTATTTTTGATCGGCATCAGAGTTGGGAGATTTTCATGATCAATTTGTTTCTAATTTTCGGGTTGTAATAGTTATAAAAGAATCGACATTTTAGGTACCAAGGGACAACTTATAGAAGAGTATCGTTACTCTGTTTCTGTAAATCTAAATTTCTTTTAATATCAATTAGCACGGTGATGTTGTTACTGCTTTCCAACTGATTCATTAATCACTTTTGTGTTCTTCCAATGCCCTGTTGAGGAGGAAGGTTCCTCCTCTTTGGCAGGGATTGCAGTGATATACGTAGTGCACATTCTAGTTTAGTTCATTGATTTATGGTTTCTCGCTATTGCTGTAGAAATCATGGAATACATTCATTGCTATTTCTATTTATCTTATGTTGTTACACTAAGTTAATCAACAGAGTGATAGTAACCAGTTGGAGTAGATGTTAGTTCTTGTGTGGCGCGCCCTTACTTTAATAGTTGTGAGCTATGATTTAATTTTGTAGTGTGTTTTTATATCTAGATGCATGGTTTGATTTAGCAATTTAGATCAACAACATCTTTTATATTTTTCTACATTTTATTCTACTTGGCTAGAGTGTATCAGCACAGACAGTGCAAACTCCATTGAAATAGCAATACCTACCCTGGGTTGATAATTAATGTTGCAGTCTAAGTTAATTAAGGTTTATTAAAACAACACTACAGAAAGACAATTATGCACAATTAATAACATAAAACATTAATTTAGGGGATATCACATGCTTCAAGGTAGGTTTTCACTTGGGGATCTTTTATTGCTTCTATTTGTTTTCTCAAACTCTCAGACTACCTCAAGGAGGGTTTCAACAAATGAGTTTGCCTCAAGTGTCTCAAGGGAGGTTTTCACTTGATTTTTTTTTCCTTTTTTCTCCTTTTCCTCTATTGATTGGAGGCTGAATGGATTGCAAGCTCTGATGTTCTAAATCACATTTGACTCTTTTCTTATTAAATAATCAAACTCAACCCTTGAGAGCAGATTCCTATATAAATTTGATTTATACCCATTCACTGGAAGTGGGATCTAATCTTTATCAATTGTCTGAATCTTAACTAAGCCATTATCATGACATTTTTCAACCACATAAGGTCCCAATTATTGGAAACATTTGAGAAATACTTGGTGGTGGGGGGGGGTGTGCATGGGTGAATCAATAGTGTGACTTATTACCAAATATTTCCTTTTATTTACTTCTCTACTGAATCACATATATTAACCAACAACACATTATAGTATCTCTTGCATGTAAACCATATAAGCATTTTAAACAAGATAACCATGAGAGAAACAATAATAAACACATCAAAAACACATCCACACATGAGACACAATATATCTAGTGGAAAACCGTTCACTAGGAAAAAAATCACCCTTTTTGCTATTGCACTGCTTTGAATCTTATATTAAGAAAATAATGTATTTTAGATAGATTTTGTTGACTCCCATAATCATGGAGAATCGACCTCATATACAATCGACTAACTTTGATCAACCTAGAGACTCAATTCTAATGATAAGCTTGAAATACTATGTTCTCCATGTATCTACGGACTACCATTCGTTGAAAGCCACGATGATCAATCGATCCTCACCCAACTCCGATTGGAAATTCCAACTACCACTGGATTGAGAAACTGTTCCTTTCACTGAAATTTCACAATCACTTCTCCACATCCATGAAGTCACTAATCCTCTCCTCTATGTGGACCTCGTTTGGTCTATTTTGAAAGTGGATCCCAAGAATTTCTACTCAACTCAATTCATCTCTGTAATACAACCTCTAGAAGAAAGACAATCTCATCAAATAAAAAAACACCACAAACATATGCTCTCCACACAAGAAAATAGTGGCCACATCAAATTTGAATGCTATAAAACCCCCACATCAATAAAATTATACATAATACAATTCAAATCATAAGACATTATGGCTATGTGGAAAATGCATCAGCATCTCCTGCAAATAAAAATGTAAGAGTCACCAACAAAAAAATATCCAGTTACATACAAAATCTCTCCAAACAATCTCTACTCCCACACCATCAAATTTGATGTATTCTTTAGTATGCTTTAGTGCTGCTCCATTTTTTTCCATTAACACTCACTCACTGAAAAATATATGCTCTCCAATAGGTCTGAAGCATAATTAATCTTCACAACCTTCTCTTACACACATAAGCTCAATATCTACACACCACCAACTCCAAAATGATGAATATAAAACATGTAGGGAGAAATTGAGCTTGGAGCTAGGATCAAGGTGTTGACCTATTTGTGTTGCCATTGATGTCACATGCTTGTATGATATACTCATGAGTCTATATGCCAAGTCTTGAGTCTATTGTATACTTATTGAAGGCTATCATTATGATGTAACATGCTATGATAAGTCTTAGTAGGTTTGTATGAGAGGTGTCATGAGGTAACATGGGCTCATCTGAAGCTGAGCTACACTTCTACTAGAGGTCTATTTGATAATGTGTGTGATGTCTTTTTAAAGTTATGTAGTTGGGTTGCTGATGTCAAGAAGAGTCTAGAAGGATGGTTTACAGGTCATTTCACTCCCCTGAATTTCTGTGGAAAGTTTGAGGGTTGGATCATTGTTTTAAGCCACACTCTTCCTGATTCGGATGGAAGGAGGCTCATCAAAGCGACTGGAAAAGTTCATTTGCATGGAGGAGAGGACCATGCGAGCGAAAAACTCATCTAGTCAATTTTGTCTAGGCATGTGCATGTGACCAAGGTATTACGAGTCTATCTCCAATTTTCTTGTGCTCATCTTAAAATTAATTTGGTTTTGGTGATGTCTAGAGTTGGAATTTTCAAGAAAAAGGTCAAAATAAGTCATGGGGCCTCTAGAAGGTTTTTAAAGTTGAAATAATCAAAGGGCTAGTGGAATTAGCGGTTTGATATCGTCAAGATGCGAATATTAATCATTTTTGAAGAGTGTCGAAAGGTTTTATGTGAGATCCATCATCTAAAAAATTAATTGGCTTAACCATCTCCATATTCCACAAATACGAGATGGAAATAAGCTCATTCATTGTCTTGGAAGAAGGGTGTGTGAGAAAGTGTGTTTGAGTTGCAACTGCAAAACAAATGAGTCTTACAGTGAGTTCATAATCTCAGAATTGAAATATTCTTTAGAGAATAATATTCAATGGAATTTGAGAGTAGTTTGCAGTGATTGAAAATCAGTTTGGAGAGTGTGTGCGGATAGAATTGTTCTCCTAATTGGAGTGTGGATTGTGGGTGCATGATTTTGTCTATTTGTTGCATGTTCTATTTATGCAAAAATATTCTCATTTCTGAATCATATCATTTTAGAGAAGAATTTTTTTTACTTGGTGTGGGGACTTCAATCTCAGTCCCTGCTATTTTTCTATTGTAGGATTGGGTGCTCCAAGTTGGTTGTGGCCAACATTTCTCATTCTATTAAGGGGTGGCTGCTCCATTGGTAGTAGGTGCTAGTTATCGTAATGTAATGATATTTTTTTGAAGCAATAGATAATAAGAAGAAACATTAAATATTTGAGTGGTTTTTTTCCACAAAGGGGGGGTTTTCCACCTAAACTATAAGTGTTTATATGTGATGATTATTCATGTTTTTCATGTGCTTGATTATGTTATATATTTATGAAGCTAATTTCTGAAGAATTTTTATTTGGAGAAATTATTTTTTCTATTTTCGTAATGCTAAATCACCCCCCCTCTAAGTGTTAATTTTGTCTAACAATTGGTATCAAATCTGACTCCTTTGCTAGAACTTGACCGCTGGAAGGAGAATCAAGAAGGGGAAATGGTTGGCCATGATGTGAAAGTATGAATTTTTGAGGGTGAAAATTACAACTTATGGAAGATGAGAATGGAAGGGTACCTCATGAGTTTAGGTGTTGATGTTTTCTCTATTGTGGTGTGTAGTTATATTGTTCCTGATGTTCTTCCTTTAGACCCTGATGGAAAGAAGATTTTTAAAAACAATGTAAAAGCAAGAAATGCCATTATTGTAGCACTTAGTGAGAGTTAGCTGATAAAATTCATACATTGTAAATTGGCCAAATAAGTTTGGGTAAAACTTGAGAATAGATATGAAGGTGACAAGAAGGTGGATAAAGAAAAGCTTCAAACCCATAGGATGAGGTTTGAGAGCTTGAAAATGAAGGAAGATGAAACTATTGTTGAACATTTTTGAAGAGTTGAATCAATAAAAAATATGATCAAGAGCATAGATGAAAATTTTCAAGATGAAACCATTATTGATAAAACATTGAGGTCTTTGCCAAGAAGATTTAATCCAAAAGTTTCTGCTATTGAGGAGATAACTCATTTGAGCAGTCTTACTATGGAGCAATTTATTTGAATACTTACAGCATATGAGATGTGCATGGTTGAAGAGAAATTTGAATCTGGAGAAGCTACATTCAAAGCCTCCAAGAAGGTTAAGGATATTACCAAAAAGCTCAAGAAAGTCCCAAAGAAAATCAAGTAAGAGGAGGAATACTCTAGTACTGAATCTGATGAATAATTTTTTTAGTTTTCCAATAAATTGAAGAAAGGTATTGGAAAGTATAAATGTATTCCTCATTAAGTGTTTTGAATGTGGAGAAGTTGTACATTTTTCTACAAAATGTACACGAAGTAAATTTCGAAAAGATAAAATTCAAAAGAGATAGAGTTATTACTCCAAAGAAGAGAGTGATATTTCAGATGAAAGCAGTGAGAAATCATCATCAGAAGTAGAGGAAGAGCACAATCAACGTGTTCTTATGGCTCTTGAGTCCAAACATGAATCAAATCTAGAAGATGGATATATTGATTATGAAGGTGAGATCATTTCTAAACTTGATGATTTGTACAAACCTAGAAACAAAAGTAATCATTTGAAAAGGGAAATACGCAAAATAAAGGGTAATAAACCCTCTTTGGTTGTTGATTCTTTGAAGATCCACTTGGATGAGCTTGAGAAATTCAAGGAAAGTTTGCTGCAACAAATTGTGGTTCAACAAAATAATTTGATCTAGTTGGAGAAAGAAAATGAACATTTGAAGTAGAATGTTGGTGGAGCTCCCATTCCATCCACTAGCGAGGAATATATCATATTCTTAAAGAGATAATTGGTAGAAACTAAAATGAAGGAGAATGTTCTCACCAATCATCTAGAAGAAACTAAAAAGAATTTTCACAAACTTGAGGAAGAAATTGTTACATTAAGGGCCAATCTATCAAAAGAAAAAACTAAAGTACTTATAGATCAAAAATTTATCAAGGGATCTGAAATCTTGCAAAATATTCTCAACATGCAAAGGTAATTGAAGGACAAAATTTTTTGGGTTTCAAGCCTCCTACATAAAACATCAAAGATCAACCAAGTACCATCTATGGAGATGCATTGAAAGGAAAATAATATCAATCAAATATTGTTGCAACTAGAGAAAATATGCAACGTAATGAAGTTGAAAGGAAATCAACAAAAAATTAGCAAGTGAAGCAAGAAAGATCCTCAAATTTCACTCCTCCATCATGGCAAAAAAAAGTTAGATATCCTACTTAATTTTATGGTTATTATTTTGCATGTAATAATTTTGAACACAAAGCCATAAATTGTAGGTTGAAGGTGTTTTGTAGAAGAAATTTTGATTAATCAAGAGTTTCTCAAGATCCAAATATTTTTCATGTAAATGGAAATAATTCTTTTTCTCCACTAATGAATTAGATCAAGTGTTTCAGATGCAATAAATTTGATCAAAAATCTAGTGAATGCATATCTAGCCTTCCCAATTCCTTCATGTAACACTCTCAAGAGAAATCTAATCAGCAGAAAGTTAAGAAAAGACAGAAGAAAAAGGATGAAAATTGTGAGTTTGGTTTGATAGCTCATGATCATCATAAGCAATGGTTGATTGATAGTGGTTTCTCCAAGCACGTGATCAGTGATAAGAGAAAAATCTTGCAGCTAAAAGAGTATAAAGAAGACAATGTTAGTTTTGTAAATGATGCAACATTTCCCATCAAAGGGAAAGGGACAATTAGATTGGACAAGAAGACCAAAGATAAAAATGTGCTTTATATTGATGGTTTGAAGCACAATCTCCTTAGTGTGAGTAAGATGTGTGATAATGGGCATGTGGTGATTTTCAAATCTAAGCAATGTGAGATCATAAATTAAAAATCAGGAATGATAGTAGCAAAGGCCATTAGAAGTGACAACAACATGTATGTTTTTGATGACACTAGAATCAGTTGTTGCATGAGAAAATAGAAGTATCTTGGCTATGTAATAGAAGATTGAGAGAACTTTGAATATGTTAGAGAGAAGATGGGTGTTGTTCCTTTTCGAAGGTAATGAGGCTTTTTTCATGGAGTTTGTTGTTTTCATATGGATGTGTTATGAAACCAGCTCAAGAAAAGATAGAAAAGAAAGATCAACGCCTTAGAATTCAGCCTCTTTGAGGGGGCAACCTCCTTTA
The DNA here is from genome assembly GCA_031772625.1 of Pinus tabuliformis. Lineage (NCBI taxonomy): Eukaryota > Viridiplantae > Streptophyta > Pinopsida > Pinales > Pinaceae > Pinus > Pinus tabuliformis. Next base: position 671,131,270 of record CM062810.1, on the reverse strand, counting down.
CATTACATAAATGAACAATTCTTGGATGATACAAATGAAAAGACCTCCTTTCTATATATAGGAGCCTAAGGGGTTATAACATAATCAGAGCCGACATAACAATAATAATGTATGGGCACAATAATAACAATAGTGGGCTTCTATGGGGCACAATAGTAACAATATGGGCACTACATGGGTACATAAATATAATAAGTGGGTTATACTAATAACAATAAGGGGTTACACTAGTAGTATAGGGGCCTAACATGCCCCTCTCCTTCAAAAAGCATTGTCCTCAACGCTTGAGTAGTTCTTGATGCTTCTGTATAAAATTCTTGTCCTCCCATGTGGAATATTCAATGGGTAAGTTCTTCCACTTGATGAGATACTCTGAAATTGATCGATTTCATAGTTGTCGGATTCTTGTTTCTGTGACTGCTCCAGGTTCCAATATGATTTTTCCTTCCTATTCAATTTCTGGCAATATTGCTTGAATTGGGATCTTTTGCAACTTTTGAATAAGTGGCCATACTTCTTCGTCCTTCTTCCATTCATCCCTTGCTTCGTTTATCCAATCTGGTTGGATAATATAAATAGCACAAAACAATGCTTCCACATCCTCATCCTTGAAGAGTCTTCCCATTCGATAAGGTCGCCATTTTTTAAGTGCATGTAGTATTGCCAACATTTCCTTCTCATAAATAGCTTGCTTTACATGTAGCAGTAAAAATACCCAATCACCTACATCAAAACATTTTTCACTATGATGTTGATCTACCTGTTGTTTTGTTTGATTTTGCACCGAAGTGGCGTTATCCTTTAAAAGTTGGAGAACTTGATGTTGATGCTCGATGTGATCTTTCTCTGCTTGAACCTTTTGCTTCTTGATATGTCCTTCTATCTTTTGAGGAGTGGTAATTTCTTCCAGTCCTTTACAAGATATGGTCAGATTCATTTCTTGATGCTCGATGTGATCTTTCACTTCTTGAACATTTTTCTTCTTGATGTGTCCTTCTATCTTGATAGTTTGAGGAGTGGTAATTTCATCCATTGAATTACAAGATATGGTTGGACTCATTTCTTCTTTCTCGATGTGATCTTGCACTTCTTGCATCTTTTTCTTCTTGATATGTCCTTCTATCTTGAGAGTTTGAGGAGTGGTAATTCTTGCCAATGCTTTACAAGATATGGTTTGATTCATTTCTTCTTTCTCTGGGATGGGGTCATGGCATATATCTTCTTCTTTTGATGTTTCTTGATCATTTTCTTCCTCCTCTTCATATTCTATGTAAAATAACTTCTTCTCAGCACACTTATGACCTTTAGTGCATTTGCTATCACAATTGTAACAAAGCCCTTTTTCTCTTTTTTCTTCCAATTGTTGTGGTGTAACCCTTGTAGGTTGTGGAAGGCTAGGAGAAACAACACTTTCATCTTTATAGTTGTGAGAAGTACGCATCCTGGTTTCCATAATTTTGCTTTCCACTATGTCACAAAGCCCTTTTACTCTTTCCAATTGTTGTGGTGTTGCTCTAAAGAAGGTGTTGCTCTTTGTATCCTCATAATGTGCTATCATTTCCTCCGTGAAAATTGACCACGTAACAAGTTGTTTACGAGAACAAAGCCCTTTGTACCATAAAAATTGATCTGGTTCTAAATATGAAGATGCAATACATACCTTTTGTAACAGTTGTACACCATGTAGATCAAAATATTGCTCCATTTGAAGTATCCAATTTACCAGATCCTTGCCATCAAACTTCCTCATCTTGCTTTTTCTTGATTTTAGGAGCTCGACCTTGAAACGACTGTAACTTTGTACTTTCGGACCTTTAAGTTCTGAAATTGCGACCTGTAGTAGCCTTATGCGTCCTCTTTCCAATGCCACAAGTCTGACCCAAATTGGATTCTCCAAGGAAGAGTTATGTGAAATTTCCCACAGTGACTTGCTTTTAGACTAGTTCAGTAGAGCGAACTTGTATGACGTGCCACGAGTCACTATTTCAACCTTTGAATCTGAAACACACATACAAGAAACTACAGTCCATCCTCTTTCTGTACCTTCTTATGAAATTTCAATCCGATCCCCAGAGAGAATGTTATGACGATTTTCCCCAGGTCACCTGTTTTGAATGTAATTCAGGAGTCTGCAAAAAGACCAACTTCCTCAGATCATATCTCCGCACATATCGCACCAAAAGCTGTGAAATTTTGACCCAAGGTTCAGCGCGATTTATTCTCAAATGGGTTTTATTTTCAACTTCGGAAACATCACAAAAAAAAAGTTATAGCAAAAATGCCATGATGACCTGTTTGGAGCAGCGAAACCCTAGAATCAAAGCTCTGATACCAAATGTTATGAAACCAGCTCAAGAAAAGATAGAAAAGAAAGATCAACGCCTTAAAATTCAGCCTCTTCGAGGGGGCAACCTCCTTTACATTACATAAATGAACAATTTTTGGATGATACAAATGAAAAGACCTCCTTTCTATATATAGGAGCTTAAGGGGTTATAACATAATCAGAGCCGACGTAACAATAATAATGTAAGGGCACAATAATAACAATAGTGGGCTTCTATGGGGCACAATAGTAACAATATGGGCACTACATGGGTACATCAATATAATAAGTGGGTTACACTAGTAGTATAGGGGCCTAACAGGATGTCATTAAGAGCACTTTGAACTGCAACATTTGGAGAATGGATGGTGATTCATTGGTTGCGTGATATTCAAGGCATTATGAACTGTTTGTTGCTTATTTTTTCATCATTTCAAGATGGTTTGCTTCTTCATGTATGTTTCTTCTTCAAGATGGTGTGGTATCATATATAATCAAGGGGAGAATATTCAGCAGCTCAGGAAGAGTATTGGTTACACCTTTTCAGGAGGGGTACTTTATTTTTGGCCATGTATCACATTATTGTTATGTAATTTTTCTCTCCATGTAAAACCCCTAACCATTAATGTCAAAGGGGGAGAGAGAGTGAATTGTGTATGTAATCTGGTTCATATTCTTGTATGTAAATCTAATATTTACTTTCAAAATCTATGAGTTGACATCATTGGAAAAGGGGGAGTTTGTTGGCCTATTTGTGTTTCCATTGATGCCACCTATTTCTGTGATGTACTCATGAGTCTATATATCAAGTCTCGATTTTGTTTTATACTTATTGAAGGCTTCCAGGTTGATGTGTCTTGCTATAATAAGTCTCAGTAGGTCTGTAGGAGAGGTGTCGTGAGGTAACAAGGCCTCATCTGAAGCTGCATTATACTTGTACTAGAGGTCTAATTGATGATGTGTGTGATGTCTTGTTGAAGTTATGCAACTGGGTTGCTGATGTCAAGATGACTTTGGAAGGATGGTCTACAAGTCATTTCACTCCCATCAAGTTCTGTGGAAAGTTTGAGGGTTGGATCCTTGTTTTAAGCCATGCTCTTCCCTAGTCATATGGAAGGAGGCTCGTGAAAGTGACTGGAGTAGTACAGTTGCATGTAGGAAAGGCCCATGTGAGCGACCAAATCTTCGAGTCAATTTTGTATAGGCCTATGAGTGTGATTGGGGGATTATTATTTTACTCAGGGTTTATTGCACTCCTACATAAATATATATATATTTTTGGCATAGTATAGTGTCAAAGTTGTAGGTTTTAACCCCGTACATAAACTACCTGCATACGAATTATGAAAAGTATAAAATAAACAATAGAAAGAGCATAACACATAAAACACATATACACAGAGATTTTCCCCTGGATCCCAAAACTAGGACTACCAGTTTGATTTTTCATTATATTCATTTCAATGTTACAATACATATTTATACATGCCAAAGCATCCAATACCATGGACCGAAAATCATTGCACCCAAAACCATGTGCGAAAACCATGTGTTATCACTCAGGTTGTTCCCTTTGACTCCTAAGGGAATACGGGCAAGTTAACCACAGACCAATCTTTGGATCATAGGTCCTAGCCTACCTAATAAAAAACAAATTCTCTAGTTTGTCATAGAGATCCTGCCCAGATGGAGGCCCTGTTCCCTCTGAGGTACTTGCTGCTGCAGTGATTTGATTTGTGGCATATGTGTCTACCCTCTTGGCATAATTTTCATGAGATAGTAACCTTCCTGCATTGGTTACTAAGCTGGGAAGGCCTCTGTTATGGAATGCTATAATTTTCTCAATGAATATGTTCACTTCTGTCTGCATCTCCTGACACCTTCTGTCCAATGTTTGCACATGATTTCTCAAAGTGAGCACTCTCTTCACTAGTAAAATGGTATCAATTCTGTTAGTGATACCCATTGCTGCCAGCTGAGGGCCAGTGCAGTTGTTCAGGACATTGATCATCCTATTGGCTATTTCAGGCATATTGCCCAGAGATGCTCTTGCTCTTTGACTTTCTTTTTGGGCCCTGCCTATCAGATCCATATGCTCATGGATAGTTTCTATATATTGCCACTGGTCTGTTATAGATTGACCAATGTTGGTCTATAGGATCTTCTTAATTTCAACTACAACTTTGTCAAGAGAGAGCTCCTTTTCCAATTCCTTTATTCTCTTCTCAAGTGCCCTTACTTCTCTTGTTTTTTCAGCTACACTTTGCTTGGATTTATCATATTTTTCCTCAATGGCAGCCAACTTATCCTTGGTTTCTTGCAACTCAGCCATCTGTGCTTCGAAAGCTTCCATATCCTTCATCATGTTCTGCATACTCAGGCTGGGTCCCTAATCTGGTGCTATTGCTAGTGCTGATGTTGAAGGACCAACCTCTGATGTCTGTCCTGAGGGAGGAGCTGTTGTAGCAGTAGAAAGTGGCACACCTTCAGTAGATGCAGATATCTGTGCTGGCTGCATTGGTGCCTCACCTTGTCTTGATTTTAGTGCTACCTCTAGTGCACTCTCTGTTTCCATCAACCTCTTGTATAAACTCAGGAGTAGGGCAACTACATCCTGATCCTTCTTCTGCTCTGCCACTTCTCCAGTTTGAGGGTGAAGGCCAGCTGGCAGCTTGATATGCTTTCTCATAGCTGCTATGTCTTCATCCCTTTTCTTCAATAATGCTTGCACACCCTTAGGGTCCTTTGGATCACGGCCCAACTCTATAATGATTTCTTCCAAGGACTTGATTCTGTTGTCCTTGGCCTGAGATGATGCTTTCTCCAATTCCAATTGAGCAGCAGTGTTGTGTAGGGAATTTTGTAGTTTGTGTGCCAACAGGGTCTTATCAGCTAATGTAGAATATATCATTTCCCCTGTGATCCAGATTTACACAGGAATGCAACAAATTACAGAGATAACCATATACACAAAGATGCAGTGGAAATAATATTTCATTTCATTAATGGAAAATACTGAAATATGCTTACAACCAGAAATGGAAATAAACCAGCTAGGGCGATGGTAGCTTATCTTTGAGAAGAGATGTGATGGCTACATGCCTCTGAACTGTCTTACAATGAGGCTCGAAGGCCTATTTATTGTTGAGAAACAGTGGAAAAACCCTTAACATTCCAAAACCTAACCCTAGACGATGAAACGCCAAACTATGGGCCTCGTTTGGGGTAAGTTGGTACATCAACTTCCCGGGGTCGTAACTTTGGCATATGATCTCCGTTTGATGCATACAATAGCTCGTTAGAAATATCTATCCGAGCACTATCATTGTTGGAACGGGCAACATCGATCCATTCCATGGACCCATGTTCCCCCGGATTCCCCAAAAAATGTCGTTTAGGGCCTCAAAACGGCTCCGGAAGTTCAGGACCCGAAAAACTGCTAAAAATAGTAAGTTGTGCTATAATTAAGGAAACTGAAAATGCTGAGAAGAACAATGGTGGGGGTCCAGGTGGACTTGGCAGGTGGCCACCAATATCCACCTGGATCATTCCTCCCCCCTTAGGAAGCAATGGTCCCCATTGCGTTGAGCTCCTCCATGAGATGAGGAAACTTTTGCTGAACTTGTTCCCTGGTGAGCCACTTGCCCTGCTGAAGGAGTTGGCCTGCTTTGACAACTTGATACAGTTGGATATTTGGTGAGTGTTCTTGATCTGTGTGTCCATGATCCAATCAGTTGCAGCTTGTTCCATGCAATCTGTATTTAATTCTGTGGGTTTGAGCTATTCTGCAATGTCGGATGTGTCTAGCAATGGTGGAAAGTATGGCCGAAGGCGGTCCACATTGAACACTGGGTGCAGGCCAAGGAATGGGGGAATGCTGAGCTCAAATGCATTGTCTCCCATAGCCTTAGTAATGGTGTAAGGACCATATCGAAGTGGTCTCAATTTCCGATAGGCTCCAGTAAGGCGTTCCTTTTGCAAATGCGACCAGTCTTTGTCGCCCACCTGAAACTTGTGTGGCACCCGATGTTGATCATGTCACTGCTTGTACTTGGCATTTGATTTCTCAAGAATGTCATGGATCTGCTGGCGAATGTGTTGGATGCGCTCAATGAAGCTGGTGGCCTTATCTGTTTCGGACTGGACATGAGCTGAATTTATGTGAGTAGCTGCAAGTGGCATGGCCACATCAATGGGGCATAATGGCTGGAATCCAAAACCCACCTGAAAAGGGCTATGGCCAGTCGAGCTGTGAAGAGCTCGGTTGTAGCTGTGCTGAACATAGGGGAGGCTCTCGTCCCATGTGCGTGGATGCTTTGAGTTATACATGCGCAGAATGTGCACAATCATCCTATTGACAACCTCTGTCTGGTCATCAGTTTGAGGATGGAAGGTTGTGGACTTCGTGAGTTTGGTGTCCAGCATTGACCAGAGACTGGACCAAAATGTGCTGAGAAACCGACTGTCCCGATCTGAGATGATAGACTGTGGGATCCCAAAGTGCACCCACACTCGTTCAAAGAAGAGTTTAGCAGTGGCTTCTGCTGTGATATTCTTCTTGTAGGCCACCATAATGGCCATCTTCGAGAACCTGTCGACGACCACAAAAACACAGTCATTTACATGCTTAGTGGAAGGAAGGCCTGACATGTAATCCATGGAGATGGATTCCCAAGGTCGACTTGGGGTAGGCAATGGGGTATAGAGGCCGTGCTTCTTAATGGTCGGTTTGGCAATGGCACAGGCAGTACATGATCTGATGTACTTTCCAACATCTTGTCGAAGATTCGACCAATAGAAATAATTTTGCAGAACGGCCACTGTTTTCTTGACCCCGAAATGCCCAGCAGCCCGACTGTAGTGGGCTTCCCAAATCATCTTGGCACGCTCGCTTGAAGGAACACAAAGGTGACCGAGGTGGCATAATAGGGCATCCTGAAGGTGAAAATCCGGAACATGCCGACCCTCCAAGAGTGTCTGGTATGTGTGGCCGAATTCTGGGTCGCTTTTGTAGAGAAGTGGCCAATCAGAAGTCTCGTGCCCACAAGAGTTGAGCACGGTGGTTAAAGCCATGATCGGTGGTCGACTGAGGCAATCTGCAACATTATTGGTGCTGCCCTTCTTATACTTGATATTCAAGTGGAACCGTTGCAGGTATGTAGACCACTTCTGATGGCGATCATTCTGCAATTTCCCTTGGGTCTGTATGAACTGCAGGGGTCGGTGGTCTGTGTGGATGACCGTTTCCTTCCCCAAAATGTAATGCTTCCATTGTCAGCAGGCCTGTACAATGGAATACATCTCTTTATCATAAGTGGGGTACTTCCGGACTGTGTCTGAAAGTGTTTCACTGTGATATGCCATTGGATGTCCATGCTGAGTAAGGACTACCCCAATAGCATAGTCAGAGGCATCTGTCTCGACCTCAAATGGTTGTTGTAAATCTGGTAACGCGAGCACTAGTGCCGTGCAGAGGCAATCCTTCAACTCCATGAATGCCTTCTGTTGAGATTCAGACCAAAAGAATTTTGCTTTCGCCCCTCCCTTGGTGACTTGACTCAAGGGCCAAGAAATATGAGAAAACCCCAACACAAACCTGCGGTAGAAGTTGGCAAGACCTAGAAAGCTGCGGAGCTCTGTTAGAGTGGTTGGAGAGGGCCAATCCCGAATGACTTGGATCTTGGCTGGATCAACATGCACCCCCTGTTCATCAATGATGTATCCCAGATACTGAACCTGGGTCATGCCAAAAGTGCATTTCTCCAAATTGGCACATAGCTTGTGTTGCCGCAGTGTTTGGAGAACCTGTCGGATGTGGTGGAGGTGCTCTTCCCAACTCTGGCTGAAGATCAGAATGTCATCCAAGTATACTACTACAAAGGAGTTGGTGAATGGCCACAAGATGTCATCCATTAGCCTCATGAAGGTTGCAGGAGCATTCGTCAATCCGAAAGGCATAACCAACCATTCGAAGAGGCCCTCCTTGGATTTGAAGGCAGTCTTCCACACATCAGAGGGTTTGATTGGTACCTGGTGATATCCTGACTTCAGATCGATCTTGCTGAAATATTTCGCCCCCTTTACTTGGTCTAGGAGGTCATCAATCCGCGGGATCGGGTACCTATTACGGACAGTGATCTTGTTCAGTGCCTGATAGTCAATACAGAGTCTCCATGTCCCATCCTTCTTCTGTACCAACACGATCGGGCTCCCACAAGGTGATGAACTTGGACGAATGTGACCTTTCTGCAGGAGCTCCTGAATCTGCCTCTTGATTTCATCGTTCTCCAGAATGGAGCGCCGATAAATTGGTCCATTGGGTAGCGACGCACCTGGGGTCAGATCGATGGAGTGCTTGACTTGACAGTGCAGAGGAACCCCTGCCGAGGAGGTGAAGATGTCCTCGTACTCCTCCACAACCTTGTCCATCTGTAGTTGTCATGCAGAGGGACCCCGTTTGGAGGCCGCGGCCACTGTCTTCTTCTTTCTTTGAGGGCGTATCATGAGGAAAACAAATTTCCTAGTTTTGGAAATGATCTTACTGCATTGTTTTGCAGTAATCAAAGAGATGGAGGTAGGTGGTGCTACCTCTGGTATCCTGTACAACTTATTTCCCAATGTAATAATAAGAGCACGGGGCCTTGATTCATACACAGCATGTCGCTTCCACAAGTATGGTTGTCCTAGTAATACATCACAAACTTCAAGAGGAGCAATGTCACACAATACCTCATCCGTGAAGGGCTTGATGTTGTATGGAAGGCGACACTGCTGGCTCACGTGAAGATCTCGTCCTTGGTGAAGCCACCCAACGGTGTATGGTTGTGGATGTGTTGTGGTCGGTAAGCCCAACCACTTCACTACCTCTGCCGAAATGAGGTTCTTTTGACTCCCGCTATCAACAATGAACTGTATCGGGGAGCCCTTTACCCACATCTGGGAGTGGAAGAGACTCTCCTCCTCCTCTAGATCTTCGGGTTCATTTTTCTGGATCTTTGCAGTAGCAACAGTGGTGCTGGGATCCACATTAATGATCTGCTTCCCTTTTTCATTCCCTTTATCGGGTTCTGACTCAGAGTCGGAACATGCATCTGATTCTGAAACCTTTAGCTCAGCCACCTGTGACTGCTTGGCCCGACACTCACTTGTGTTGTGAGTGGAGCTCTTATGGAACTCGCACCATTTTCCAGTGTCCTTTCTCGGCTTCGCGGCGCTGTTCTTTGCTTGCAGCTGGTTGTCTTGGGCTGTCCCGCCTTGGCTTTGTCCTTTGTTCTGTGGTTTAGGGGCACCTTTCCCCTGCTTTTGATTCGCAGATCCAAAGTCTCGCTTCTTTTGTTTAAACTTCTACTCGACCTTGACGGCATATCGGTATGCTGCGCCGAGCGAGGAGATGTTTAGGAATTGTATTTCTTCTTGGATGTACTTGTGTAGGCAGCCACAGTATTTGAGTATCAAATGTTGCTTCGAATCCTTGATACCCAACTTTGTGCGAAGGGTATGGAAAAGATTGGTGAACTCCGGCACGTCTTGGTCCCTTCCCTGCCGCAGCGTGGTCCACTTTATTTATTCATCCTCATAGTTTCCAATAGGGTAGTACTGCTCTTTGATGGCATCCCGGAACGAATCCCAGGTGGGTGCGGCTGAAAATAGTGAGCTAGTACTTTCATCCTTCTGCTCGCAGTAGGTTTCCCACCAGTCCTTGACGTGGGGGGCTGCTTTGAGAAGAGCAAAAACAATCTTTTCCCGACTCGAAAATTCATGAACAGAAAAATAACCCTCTAGCAGATTTAACCATTTATCTATGGCATCTGCGTCTATCTGACCCTCGAATATGGGGATTTCAAAATTAACTTGTACCTTAAAGGGTGTGGCGTTTCCAGAGTAGCCGCTGGAAGCCGATGCGTTGCTTCTGGGTAGCCGCTGAAGGATCTGGGCAAAGCTGTCCATCATCGTGTTCCATTGTCGCTCGAGGGCTTCTTCGAGCAAGATTTTGATGGGATCTCCTGCCCCCTCGTCTTTCTTCTCATCCGCCATGGGAGGCCGTCGGGATTTGCGAGGCTGGTCTTGCAAAGGTTCAACCAGTTCAAGCCCTAACTCCTTATATCCCGAACTTGTTGGGGACATGCAAAGAAAAACAGAGAAAAAGCAGACCGCTCTGATACCACTGATCCGGATTTACACAGGAACGCAACAAATTACAAAGATAACCATATACGCAAAGATGCAGCGGAAATAATACTTCATTTCATTAATGGAAAATACTGAAATATGCTTACAACCAGAAATGGAAATAAACCAGCTAGGGCGATGGTAGCTTATCTCTGAGAAGAGATGTGATGGCTACATGCCTCTAAACTGTCTTACAATGAGGCTCGAAGGCCTATTTATTGTTGAGAAACAGTGGAAAAACCCTTAACATTCCAAAATCTAACCCTAGAAGATGAAACACCAAACTATGGGCCCGGTTTGGGGTAAGTTGGTACATCAACTTCCCGGGGTCGTAACTTTGGGATACGATCTCCGTTTGACGCATACAATAGCTCGTTAGAAAGATCTATCCGAGCACTATCATTGTTGGAATGGGCAACATCGGTCCATTCCATGGACCCATGTTGCCCCCGGATTCCCCAAAAAGCATCGTTTAGGGCCTGAAAACGGCTCCGGAAGTTCAGGACCCGAAAAACTGCTAAAAATAGTAAGTTGTGCTATAATTAAGGAAACTGAAAATGCTGAGAAGAACAATGGTGGGGGTCCAGGTGGACTTGGCAGGTGGCCACCAATATCCACCTGGATCACCCTGTTTGTCTGTGCAGCTCAATTTGATCCAAGGGGTGGATGTCTCTGGAAAAAATTTCCATATTAGTTCTGATGTAATCTGCAGCTGTTTGAGGTTGCTGCATGGTAGGCCTAAAGTGACTAAGGGTCATTTTTTGTTCTTGAATGTCATAGGCAAACATTAATCTCTGCTGATTTGTTGGCGCCATTTTCAGGAGATGGTTGTAGATTTGGTGCTTGAGGGGCTCATTCCTTTTCTTTATGTCAATGAACTGCTGCTTGATGCTGGAGTCTGCCTTTGATTTCTCCCTAGAAGAGCTTACCTCTGCCCCATGTGGGATGTCCTGTCCTTGCTGTAAAGAACTGTTCGATGTTTCGATACTAGGAGGGGGCATATTGTCAATTGGCCTCTCTGGTAATTCCTCCTCAGAGAAAGGGTTTAACCTTTGTCTCCTTTCTCCTTGCTGGTCCATAGAGGTAGTGAGAGGAGTGTCCTCTTGCCTATCCCTCTTCCTTGTCCTGTCCTCATTAGCAGGTGTTTGTAAAACAGAGGACTCAACTGTCACCTCCTGCCTTGGAGGAATTTGTTCATGTGTTTGCTGTTCTGTGGAGGCAGGTTGTTTGGCCCTGCTTTCATGCTACTCTTCTTGCTGCACTGTCTTTCCTTTAGTCATATCTGCTGCTGGATTAGCTGTTTTGGCAGGTTGCTGAGGAATGGTGGATGAAGAGGCAGCTTCTCCACGATGCTGAGTGCCTGAAGACCAAACCTGTCCAAAATATTCCAAGTCAACTGCCTTTTCTAAAGTTTTAATAGCTCTCTCTGCTATTTCTTCTTCAGTATAGTCTTCCACTAATGTTCCTTTTTTCCAATCTATTTGATTAGCATATTTTTCAACATTTGGAATGCTAATGTGATCATATGTGGCAAGCCTATGCTTGATTCTTCTGAGGCTTATGAAGTGGTTAGGGTCATAGGGTGCCCAGTAGAAGCTTGTCTTGAGCGGAAGGGCTTTTAGCATTTGGTTTGCCTCATCCCAAGCTTCTTCTCTCTTATTAAAGATGAATGGACCCAATTGATGCTTAATTTTGAGCTATGCCTTCTTGTTTTTGCTACGGAAGTGAATCATATCTACATTGCCGAACTGCCTGAAGTATTCTAGAGAGAAGAGTCTCATGGGGACATACTTTGGTAGCCTATATGGCGCTAACTCACAGCCATATATCCTGATCACTGTATGGTCTTGGTAAAAGTACCAATCCCCTATGATATAGTTCTTGGACAGCTGAAGGATTTTCTGCATATCATCAGTGAGTCTAGGAGGAGGGGAACTCTACAGTAGTGACAAGGCTGGATGGATGAATAGGTCAATAAATTCACTGTAGTTGTATGGTGAATAATGAATGTGATGACAGACTGATGTCCAGAATATTACAGATCTTCTGTCTCCCTTTGCATCTAGTTTCTTGAGGGAAACAAGGAAGCTGTCAGGCTGATTGTGTAAAAGTAGATGATATATGTAGGAGGTGTACTTGAATACCCTCTCTCTCTCGAAATTCATGAACTGTTCATGAATTTTGTTGGCTATAAATGAGGCATAGTCATACTGGACAGCAGGGGGTTGTCCTGGAGTAAAAATGGATAGCACCACCAGTGTTGTCTCATCTACAAATTCACTGGTCTTGAAGCCTAGGATGGAAGATATAATGTCCACCAACAGTCTCCCTATGTCATTGAACTAGTCATGCAGATAAGGGGGAGGTTGTAGGGGCTGGTACTCTGGGCACATAAATAATTGACCAATTCTTGTGATTTGTGAGTTGGAGAGCTTGGCACCCTGCTCTAACAAAAGTTGCATTGAAAGAGGAACCAGTGGCCTTGTAGGTTTGAACTGCAGCATTTGGTTTATGGCTTCAGGAGTAATATGGAACAAGACGGAGCTTGAAGGACTCAGAACAACTCTTTGATTGGGGTCATAGTTTGCGCAGCATTGGTGAATCAAGTCTGGGAACTCATTGACCTGAGGAAGGTAGTAAATTGGCAAATTGGATTTCCAGATTCCCAGGAGGTCTGTACCATCTCTGTGCTTCTTTCTCAACTCACAAACTGTTTCTATGTGATATGTGTTACTCTTCTCTACAGTTTCTCTCATCTGAAAGTCTCTGTCAGCAAGGGCTAACCACTCCAGGTTCTTGTGTGGGGCATTTAATGGGGCAATGTTCAATGCCACTGGAGTCTCCATGGTCAACTGAATTTGGAATTATTTTTGAGAATTTTTTTCTTGGGCACAGCAATGCAGAGTAGTGGATTTTGAATTAGCAGGGCAATTTGCTGAGGAGAAGAGGCCAATTGGGGTGAAACTGAGTCAAAATGCTCCTAGGGTAGATTCAATGAGCAAATGCTGGGATTTGAGAGTTGCTTTCCCGGTGGATTTGTCTAGCAGAGGTTCAGATTTGCGAATGCGCAAACAAACTATGAATTTGTGGTAATTCGGCACAATGTGGGGCCTCTGTAGGTGAACTTGGGCTTACAGTGTGGAAAAGGACCACTGGTTCGTGAGGATTTCTGGAAATTACTATTTTTTCCTCTTTTCTTATTTTGTTTGGTGAATTATGCAAAAACTAGCCGCGGAGGGGGGAAACTGATAAATACCTGGTGCAATCGGACAATGGTGGAAAAGCAGGTGAATTCAGGGCGCCAGCAGCAAGGGAGCAGTCTTCAGAGCTGGCGGACAGGCAACGTACTTGCTCATGCAGGAGTACAGTGAGTAATATTGCAAATAACGCGAAAAACGAGTTTTTTGGGCAAAATAGGGAAAATTTGGCCTTTGGCGCCTTTTTGTCGGATGACATCAGCATGACGTCATAGGTGGGGTCGGGTATGGAGTGATGACGTGGCAGCCAGTGAGTGGCTCCACGTGGGTAGGTGACATGGCGGACAGCTCGGAGCAAGGGCAGATGGGGCGGCAACGTAATGCTGAGGCGACAATGACGTAAGGGTGACATAGAAGTGACGTATGGCGGAGATACAAGGGCAGTAAGTGGTAATTTTGGACCGCTTATAGTACGGGAGCCCCGACGTCACCCTCTGACAGATTTCGGGCACTATCGTTCGGGCATCGGAGGTGGTCCGATATTGCTGTGGACCGTCAGATGGGAGAGCCCGGATACGACGGTCGACGGGTTGCAGATCTGATCATACTATAAGGTGGGGCCCAAGGCATATAAAAATCAATATTTCTGGGAATGCGCACCAAGGCAGAACTTTGGGAATAGGCGGATTTTGGGTTTTTGTATTGTTTTGCAGACCAACGGGTTCTTCTATTTGTTGGAATAAACACGCTATTAGGGCTGTTAAACCAAGCAAATCTTGATTTAATCCCGAGATGTGTTTTAGTGCTTATCTGCCTTAACGCGCTCTATTTTCTTTGCGCCCGACCTTTCGAAGCTATAAAGCTATATTGCCTAGGGAATGGGGAATATATATTTTTGGGGTTTTTGATATACAATGGTGATATACTAATAGGGAAAGGGGGAACATAGGGAATTAAATAATAATATGGTTAGTAGTTAATATGGGAAGGGGTTATAGATGAGAGGTAGTAGACACTAAGTTTTTGGGGAACGAACTTAGTTTTGAGAGTAGACCAAAATGAAAAAGATTTTTTCACAAGAAATGTGGTTCTACTCTATAACAATAGTGATATTGGGATGTTAGTAAGGAGTTTGATAGGGAATGTTTGGGAGGTTAGACATGCTTCACTTTGATACCACCAAATTGCTGAATAAGAGAATCTGCTCTGGCCACCATGGGTTTCCTTTGCTAGGCCAGCAATATGAGAGAAGACATGCTTCTGCAACCCCACTACCTACCCATCTTATTTCCTAGCATTTTTTGTTTCTTCAGGGAGGGTGCACTTAGACTTGCAAACCCTCATATGCTTTTTTCTTTCTGCTGCCCTCCTATCTAAATCTACCCTTATATCTTCCAAGGGCCCAGATTAAGCTAGTGGGCTCCTTTCTTTCTCTATCCAGCTAGTCATCTGTCAAACTTGAACTGTTTGAACAGGTACTCATTACCTACTCTAAAACAAGCAATTTAAAACATGGAATGGCCCAGCTTGAACTGTTGAGCCATACATCAAGATAGCAGTGGCATTTTGATTGGCCACTTTCCTGGTCTTTCTTTGGGGTTCATTTCAATTCTTTTTTCTTTTGACCAATTCATTTTATTGCCCTTTGATTATTATTTTAAGGCATACCCTCTTTACATTTTTTAACCTTTTGCTTTGTTCACCAAAAATGGAACCTTTGTTTCATCAAAGATGATCAGTTTTAGCATTTCCACTGTCAATCATGAAATATGAAACCCTATTGGTATAGGAGGCTAACACCATGCACAAAACCATAGGTAGGTTTGCCCCACCTAATATAGGGTCCAAAAAAAATTTCCCTGGGGTGCTGCCCTGGACCCCGTAGAGGGGGGCTACCCACCCCACTCAAACCCCCTATGATCCCCCACTGCACAATTGATGCAACGAAGGAGGGGCTCCTCCCCCCCTATAACTCCCCAGTTAACTAGGTCGGCTAGTCATGGAAAGAACATAAAACAACCCAACAAAAAATTTCCATTAAAAGGTTGAAATAAGTCGTGGGTCCTCTAGCAGGTTGTTAAAGTTGAAATCATCAAAGGGCTAGCAGAATTAGTGGTTTGATATGGTCAATATGCAAATCTCAATCATTTCTGAAGAGTGTGAAAAGGTTTTGTGTGAGATCCATCATTTGAAAAATTAATTGGCTTAATCATCTCCAGATTCTATAAAGATGAGATGGAAAGAAGCTCATTTGTTGGCTTGGAAGAACAGTGTGTGAGAGAGTGTACTTGAGTTTCAAGTCCACAACCAGTGAGTTTTGCAGTGAGTCAAAAATTTCAATATTACAATGTGCTTTAGAGAATAATCTTCAGTGTAATTTTATAGTAGTGTGCAGTGATTGAAAACCAATTTGGTGAGTGTGTGTGGAGAGAATTGTTCTCTCAATTGGAGTGTGGATTGTGGATGCATGAGTGTGTCTATTTGTTGCATGTTCTATTTATGCAGCAATATTCCCATTTCTAAATCATTTCATTTTAGAGTAGAATTGTTTGTGCTTGGAGTGGGGGCTTCAAGATGAGTGCATGTTATTTGTCTATTGTAGGAGTGGGTGCTCCAAGTTGGTTGTGGCCACCATTTCTCATTCTGTCAAGGGGTGGGTCCTCCATTGCTAGCAAGTGCTAGTTTATGTAATGTAATGATAATTTTTTTCAAGCAATAGATAATAATAAGAAGAAGAAAATAGTTCGGTGGTTTTGTTCCTTGCAGGTGGTTTTTCCAACTAAAATATAATTGTTTATATGTGATGGTTATTTATGTTTTTCATGTGCTTGATTATGTCATATATTTATGAAGTTAATTTCTAAATAATTTTTATTTGTAGAAATTATTTTTTATATTTTCATAACAATGATTCATCCCCCTCACTCAGTATTGGTTTTGTCTAACACAAGGGTGAATAAATTGGTCCAAATCAATAAAATAATACCAATACTTATGAACTAAATGGTTCATATCATTGGAGGACCTTTTAAAACCATTTCTAGCTTTTATAACTTTTTCTAGAAGCCTCTTGGAATTTCCTTGCTATTTTTCTTTCGATTTGCGTGCGGAATGCAGAGAAATTCTCATGAAAATTCATAGTCACACAAATAACATTGGTTAAAATCGATTGGAATCTTCAGTCACTCCAATAGGCTTATCTTCTAGTGACTGTAGCCTTTTAGTTACTCCCACAGGCTTGGCTCCATGCGACTGGGGCTAAGGATGAAGAAAAACATCAAGCCTTTAGCTCAAAATCTTTGCCACCTATTGGATCCTCTTTTCTAGCATATGCACAAGCCTCAAGACCTCTTACATATCCTATGACACATCTTCAATTGGATCAAAGATGTCTCCCAAGTATCACTTCCATATTGACCTGGAAGGCCAATAAACAAGGTTAGCAAGAGTGCCGCCAAGTCCTCCAATCTCCAACAGACATATTCTCAAGCTGAAGCACATTGATATACTACTAAAGAATCTATGTAACGTCATTATCGAGCCAACACACTACTGCAACAAGTAATCTTCATGATTGTAGGTAAGAGGACCTAGATGAAGACCTAGTTTCCAACTCAACTATTGCGTCATCAACCATCAACCATACCAATGCAAACATTTTAACTGGATGAGTGACATCATACTGTTGACATCAATTTCAACACAATCATCCTAATGCCAACTGAACGAACCACAACCATGCTACAAAAAATGGCATCCAAACATTAGCTAGTCTACAAGGGTTGACATCAATGATAACATGACATATTGTCCATCATGAACCAATGGCAACATCAACTAGCTAGATCCATGCATATCATAATGCCAACAATCTCCCCCTTTGGCATTGATGGAAAACATAAAAAAAATTCATACCATCAAACTCTATCATTTCCCCTTTGACATCAATTGAAAAGGGTCAACTCCATCCAATAAGGTGGCAATAACTGATGCACAAATACTAGAGTACTTAACATGGCTAAAAAATAATGTATATCAACAATCATCCATGGTTCCATACAAGAAACAAATGAACCAATAATCATCCATAGAAACAAACCAACAAATATATTTGAACATAATATGAGGCCAATAACCCCAACTTTCATAACATAACATGAGGCACAACATCAGAAACTCCAAGAAGACCATGATGCCAACAATGAATGGCTGAAATAAACAAGAGAAAATAGATGCTCCCCTTGAACACATGCCATCTCCAACATCAATCCATCATGAAATGACTTGCTTCCACTGCAACATTTCTTCCTCACCGAAAGGAAGAAGTATAAGGTGGATCAAGACTCCACATGAGATGACTGATGACATACACATTATACATACATGGTTGTAGAAATTATAAAACATACTTCATGCATGACTATAGCATGACCTCATGACTAATTTTTACATGAATTCTCAACTCTAGCACCAAAACACTAGAGGAACAAATGATAAAACAATACAAGTACATAGCTCCATGATCATTTTAGATGAATATATCAATAAAAACATGGCTGCTATGATCAAATCCTATGGAACAATGACTCAAATACTTAGCATACCATGATTTTTACATCAACATTAGCCCATATATGTGGCTAGAAAGTAACTCCATGAAACTCCTCCATAACATGCCTATCAACATAATGACTCAAACCACTAATGACTTGACCATCTACCAACATAAAATAATGAATCAATGATAAGTAGACAACTATAATAAAATGTATACAACAACCTATACATGGTTGGTCCATGTCAAGTCACATATGCATGTCATTTCTACACTGTATCCATCCTAGGATAGATGAAACATGATCAATGAATGTTGCAACATGGTTGTCATACATATATTTTCCACTCATACACAGTAAATACATCAACTGCAAAAATAATGTGTAAAAGGAAATAAACATAAAAAGACTTGAAAAGCATGCTACCCTTGAGCGTGATATACCTCATATGAAGTGATCCAGCTGACCTAAAACTGCATGAAATAACAGGATCAAAAACTGAATGCTGTTAGAACTCCTCAAGCTACCAACAGTCCCCTTGAGACCATGTTATTCTCATACACACTGTTGTGGTCAAATAGATCTAACATGTACGAATGGACTACAGTAGAGGATGATATCTTTTACTCTAAATATGATGAGGAAGAGTAGTGTCTTGGTCTCTTATTACTATTATCTCTTCCTTTCAACACATACTATTATGAAGCCAACTCACAAGAAGATAGAAAAGATAGATCAAATATTTCAAAATCAGCCTCTTCGAGGGGGCAACCTCCTTTACATTACACAAATGAACAATTTTTGGATGATATAGATGACAATACCTCCTTTCTATATATAGGAGTCTAAGGGGTCCCAGTACAATTAGAGCCTACATAACAATAATATTGTAGTGGAACAAAAATAACAATAGTGGGCTTCTATGGGGCATAATAAAGACTATATGGGCACAATAATACAATAAGGGGGTTGCACTAGTAATAATAAGGGTTACACTAGTAGTATAGGGACCTAATATTCCCCTCTCCTTCAAAAAGTGTTGTCCTCAATGCTCGAGTAGTTCTAGATGATTTTGTATGAAATTATCATCCTCCCATGTGGAATCTTCAGTGGGTAAGTTCTTCCACTTGATGAGATACTCTAAAATTGATCAATTCCATATCTTTCTATTTCTTCTTTTTATGACTGCTTTCGGTTCCAATATGATTTTTCCTTCCCCGTAACTTTTTGGCAATATTGTTTGAACTGGGATCTTATCACCTGTAACCTTCTTTAAGCATGAAACATGGAAAACTAGGTGCACTCGGGAAGATGCAGGAAGCTCCAATTTGTATTCCATAGTACCAATATTTTGTAACACCTTGTACGGACCATAATACTTTGGTGATAATTTATTATTCATCTTAGCTTCCTTGAGGGACATTTGTTTGTATGGTTGTAGTCATGGAAATACCCAGCTAGCTACATCAAAACTTCTTTCCCTGCGATGTTGATCTGCCTGTTGTTTCATTCTATTCTACGCCAAAGTGAGGTTATCCTTTAAGAGTTTGAGAATGTGTTGTTGATGCTCGATGTAATCTTCCACTGCTTGAACCTTAGAATTTTCTTTTAAAGATGATGTGATGGACGGTGGATGATATCCATAAAGGGCCATAAATGGGGTCATTTTTTTTATAGTATGGAAGGAAGTGTTATACCACTATTTAGCCAGAGGCAAGCGCTTGACCCATTATGTTTGTTTATTGGATACAAAGCAACTAAATTATCCTTCCAAACATTTGTTTCTTATCTCAGTTTTCCCATCAGATTGATGATGATAAGATGAGTTATGAGCTAATTGAGTACCCAAATATTCCACCTCTTGTACTCCAAAGAAACATTTGGATCTTTTTTCATATAATTGTTTCTCCTCCAATAGTTTGAGCACTCTGTCAACATGTTGAACATGATCCTTACAAGACTTGTTCTAGATTAGTGTATCATCAAAAAATACTAACACAAATTTTCTAAGGAAAGGTTTGGAAATGGAATCCATCAAACCTTAAAATATAGAAGTTGAATTGGTAAGGCCAAAAGGCATGACCAAAAATTCATAATGAACCTCATGAGTTCTAAATGTTGCTTTTGGAATGTCTTCAGTCTTCATTTTGATTTGATTTTATCCTGAACAAGGATCCAACTTACTGAAGTAAATCTCTCCATGTAATTCATCCAATAATTCATCAATGACAGGAATGGTAAATTTATCTTTAATAATAATCTTGTTGATCTCCCTATAATTCAAACACATGCTCCAGGATCCATCCTTCTTATGTATATCACTGGAGTAAAGAAAGAACTTTGTCTCAGTTGAATTATACCAACCTCTAGCATTTCTATAACCATATGTCCAATTTCACTTTTTTGGGCTTATGGATATTTGTAAGGCATGATGTTTGGGGGGAACACCTCCTAGAATCAAATGAATAGCATGATCATGATAAAAAATAGGTGGGAGGCCTTTGGGAGACTCAAATACCTTGGAATGATTGTCCAAAACGTTTTGGTGATCTGGAGAAATAGATATTTTTGATGTGGGAACCTCTAGTGAACATAATTGTGAAATTACGCCCTATTCTTCTTTCTTTAGAAGCTTTTTCATATTTTTAGAGTTGATTATATTTTCCGATTTACATTGGATATCGATTAATTCAACCTCCTTTCCTTCTCAAAAAAATTTCAAGAAAATTTCTTGAAAATTAAAATCTATCGTACCCAAAGATTGTAGCCATTGGACTCCTAGTACAACATCTGCACCACCCATTGGAATGGAAAGCATCAGACTATTCAAGACATATTCTCCCATGGATATATTGATATAATGTCACTTTCCAGAGAAATTTATAGTTCCTCCATTTGCAACCATTACTTAACACTCGGGTGCTAGATATAGGAAGCAATTCAATTCCTTGGCTATCTTTCAATGAATAAAATTATGGGTACTACCCAAATCAATCAACACTATTACCTTTTTCTTCTTGATATGCCCCGCTATATTGAGAGTTTGAGGAGTGGTAATTCCTATCAATGAATTACAAGATATGGTTAGATTCATTTATTCTTTCTTTGGGATTCGTTCGTGGTGTATATCCTCTTCTTTTAACATTTCTTTTTCCTTTACTTGCTCCTCTTCCCCATCTATGTAAATTAATTTCTTCTCAGCACACTTATGACCTTTAGTTTATTTTCTATCACAGTTGTAAAAAAGCCCTTTTGCTCTTTTTTCTTCCAATTTTTGTGGTGTCAACCTTGTACGTTGTGAAAGGCCAGGAGAAACAACACTTCCATCTTTATAGTTGTTAGTGGTAGGCTTCCTTGTTGCCATAATTTTTCTTTCAATTTTTCCTACCAACTTGAATTCCTTCTCCAATGAATCAGGTTCCTGAAGGCGAACCTCATTTTGGATGTTATCCTTTAAATTCCCTATAAACACATCAATCCTATGCTCCTCCAGAATATCTTTTACCCTTATATTCAAATTTTGGAAGTCCTCAATGTGCTCCATCATTGAACCCTTTTGTTTGAGATTTATCAATTTGCTAAAAAAGGTGTTGCTTTTTGTATCCTCGTAATGAGCTACCATTTCTTCTGCAAAAATTTCCAAAGTGACAAATAGTTTACAAGATCAAAGCCATCGATACCATACACATTGATTTGGTTCCAAATATAAAGTTGCAATGTGTACCTTTTGTGTGTTTTGCACATTATGGAGATCAAAATATTGCTCCATCCGTAGTATCCATGTTATGGGATCCTTGCCATCATACTTCCTCATATCTATCTTTGGAACATGGTTGGTCTTCAATCCAATGTTAGAGTCTATGAAATCATGTTTAACATTTCTTTTGTTCTCATCATGAGTTTCCTTTACTACCCTTTTGCCATTAGTAAGAATTTCCTGTAGCAACTTTGTCAAATATGTCTTCAAATCTTCCATGTTTCCTTTATGTTTTTCTTCTATACCATCCATCTTAGCTTCCACACCCTTTGAATTCCTTCAAACTAGTTTTTCAGCCAAACTTATGCAAAACTTTAAAAACAACTACACACCTTTTTTGACATTTTTGGAGCTCGATATTGAATCTATTGTATCTCTATAATTTCTGATATCCAAGGTCTACAATTACGTCTTGTGGTATCCCTCTGAGTCCTATTTCCAACCCCACAAGTTGGATCAATATGGGATTCTCCAAGGAAGCACTATGCTAAATCTCCCACGATGACCTGATTATAGACCAGTTTAGTAGAGCTAACTTGTACGAAGTTCCACGCATCACGATTTTGACCTTAAGACCTAAAACCAATGTATAGAATACTACAGGCTGTTCTATTGCTATAAATTTTTACACAATTTCAATCTAATGATCAAAGAGAAAGTTATGACGATTTTCCCCAGGTCACCTGTTTGGGATGTAATTCGAGAGCCTGCAAAAATCCTAAATGTCTTGGACAATATCTCTGAACATATAGTGAAACAAGATATAAAATTCTGTCCCGAGCTCCATCGTGATTGTATCTCAAATGGGATTTAATTTGGGAGTCAGAACCTTCATAGCAAAAACATTATAGTGCAATTTCCATGATGACTTGTTTGCGATGGAATTCTGGAGCTTGCAAAAACCTTAACTTCCTCAGATCCTATCTTCGAAAATATAGCGAGACAAGATATAAAATTTATATACGAGTTTTAGAACAATTTTTGGTTCAAATGGGTTGTGTTTTTAGCTTCTGACATTTCACAGAGAAAAAATTATATAAAAATTGTCACGATGACCTTTTTCGAGCAGCGAAACCCTAGAATCCAAAGCTCTGATACCAAATGTTATGAAACCAACTCAAAAAAAGATAGAAAAGATAGATCAACGACTTTAAAATTCGGCCTCTTCAAGGGGGAGACCTCCTTTACATTAAAAAAATGAACAATTATTGGATGATACAAATGACAAGACCTCCTTTCTATATATAGGAGTCTAAGGGTTCCCAATAGAATCAGAGCCTACATGACCATAATATTGTATGGGCCCAACAATAACAATAGTGGGCTTCTATGGGGCATAATAATAAAAACACGGGGAATATATGGGCACAATAATACAATAAGGGGGTTGCACTAATAACAATAAGGGGTTACACTAGTAGTATAAGGACCTAACACATACACATTATCTGATGTCTTGAATCCCTTGGAAATCACTCTCTTTGATCCTTCTTTCTGGATGGTGCAAACTTTGGAGTTGAATATCACTTCCTTTCCTCCATTAACCATTTGAATTAATTAAAATATTATGTCTTAGACCTTCAATGAGCAAAACATTATCAACATTTGTCTTATTCTCACTAAGGTTGGATTTACCACTTCCCAACACTCTTGTTGATTGATCTATTTCAAACAAAACATGGCCACTCTTGGTTCTATTGAGAAAATGATTTTTTATCCTATATCCTAACATATTGTGTGAGCATACACTATCAATATACCACATGTCATGCTAATCACATGAAAAAAATGCAATGCCACATCTTCCTAGCCATTGCTCCTTCTTCCATGTATTCTTTGACCGGTTCCTTGGTTGTGCATTTTATTGTCTTATTCTTTTGAAGAAATGGCGTCAATGATTTGGGAATCTTACAATCCTTGGCCATGTGACCAAAATTATGACACAAATAACACTCTATATGACCAAGATATGTAGCAATGGATCTGATCTTCTACTACTCATACTAGACCTCCATCTTCTCATGCTAGATTTTCAATCAATAGATTTGTGAACAAACATGTTACAAGAAAGAAAATTAACATTAAAAGAAATTGTATACCTGAATGTAGGTCCTTTTCTTGAATGATCATACTGCTACATGGATGTATATGATCTCCTGTTATAATTAGCTATGACATCAAAAAAATTGTGATAGTTGAACAACTCGATCTTGTCCATCAAGGGAGCAAAGGAGTTTTGGTTTCTCCTTTGGAATCTGCCACGATCAATCCTAGGAGTGAATGGTCTCCTTCATTCCCTTCTTTTCTACTCTTGGTGGATCTATTTTTGTTCTCCTTTATTGATCCTATTGTTGGAAAAATTGTTTGATGTAGGCTTCTTTGGTTCCTCTTTGTTATTCTTTCCTACATGAAAACTTGTCTCACGCTTTTCCAAATTTCTTCCAAATTTTCTTATTGCTATATGTTGGGTGTGGAGCCTCATTATCTTTTGTATTCAAAGGTTTCAGCTAGATGTATACCCCAGGAAGACTGTAAAACCCTCCACGTGGGGGGGGGGGGGACTTGTTCCCCCCGCGGGGGTCTGGGGGCCAGCGGTCCTCCAGTGGGGGTTCGGGAGCAGTGCTCCCGAAGCTAAAAATAGATGTAAAATTAGCTTGTAAAAGTCTAGTAATTTCTAGTCAATCTGGGCCGTTCATTAGGCGGATGGTCTGACGATAGAAGTTATGTTTAATTTAGGGTTTTTTCCGTAGAAGGCAACACCTCACTATATATGAGGGAATTGTATTGCGTCTATATATATCTGGATATTGAATGAGGAAGAGAGAGGATATTGAGTGTGAAGAGGGTGTTACAGCGGATCCGCTGTAGGTTGTATCTCTTCAGTTTTCTGGATAATATAAAAGGAAGGACTAGTTGTTTCTTCGCAGACATAGCCCAAACTGGGTGAACCACATATATCTGTGTCTCTCTTGTTTTATGCGTTTTCTGTGTTTATATTTTTGCGATATTTTATGTGTTCCATTGCTCCGTAATATATAATTTTATAACACTATAGTGCTCTTATCTTGCTCCATCTATCAGTCATTTTCCCTTAGTTGCTTCAGTAAGTTGTCAATTACACCCTCAAGTGCTTCAACATAACATTTTCTATCTTTTTACTTGTTGTGATTGGCCTTTTCTATTATTTTTTATTTTGCCCGTTGTATCCTCAAGGTATTGATCCCTTCCTTTAGACTTTTCTCAGTTTCTTCACAAACCTACAATTTCTTTGCATCCTCCTTGCATACATCTGTTAGTATACCAATCTCACTAGAAAATTATTTAATAATAATAATAACATATTTGTGTTCATCATTAAGGAACAAATAATTGCGATCATCATTTTATTCATTAACCAAATCTGAATTATTATCACTACTACTATTAAACATATAACTCAAAAGTAAATCAATGTAGCTTATACCTTCAGATCTATTATCCTCTTGTACAACTGGTTCAATTAGAGTTCTTTTCTTCTTAAATCTCTTCTTCTTCTTCTTTTTTCTATTCTTATGAAACTCTTCATCAATGCTACTAAAACTTGCTCCAATATATGTATGCAATTTGTCTCAAATTTCCTTGGCAGATTTTAAGTCTCTAACTTTCTCCAAA
Source organism: Pinus tabuliformis (assembly GCA_031772625.1). NCBI lineage: Eukaryota > Viridiplantae > Streptophyta > Pinopsida > Pinales > Pinaceae > Pinus > Pinus tabuliformis. The sequence continues at coordinate 671,105,614 of CM062810.1, read as the reverse complement.
TCTTCATTATGGAGATTTTGAAGAATAATTTACCTTGCTTGAGAATTTAGCTTATTATTTTTAGATGAATGCAAATCATCATCATATCCTTCTCAAAATAAACTCCACACATTAGATACACAAGAAAATAACTTATATTTCACAGTTTCTTTCCAAACCTTGAATTTTGTAGCAGTAAGATCAAGAATTCATTGAGTTATTGCAATTTTTTTCCAACAAACCCTAGATCTACCCTCCAACAATGAAGATGTAACCAAGAGCCCCACTTTGATACCATTTTTTGGAAACCTTTGAGCACTAATGTGGGGTGGGGTCGAATAAATAGTGTGACTTATTACCAAAATTTTCCTTTTATTTATTTCTCTACTGAATCACATATATTTACTAGCAACACATTATATTATATCATGCATATAAACCATATAAGTAGTTAAAACAATATAACCGTGGAAAAGCAATAATAAACACATAAAAAACACATCCACATAAGGGACACAAGATATCTGGTTGAAAACCCTTCATTGGAAAAAAACCACCCTTGCTGCTAATGCACTACTTTGAATATTCTATTAAGAAAAATGCGCTTTTTACATAGATTTGTTGACTCCCATCAGCATGGATACTTGACCTCATATACAATCAGTTGACTCCAATCAACCTAGAGTGTCTATTCTAGTGATAAGCTCAGAAATCTATGTTCTCGACAAATCTACGGACTATCATCCATTGAAAGACACCACGATCAATCGATCCTCACCCAACTCCAATTAGACTATCCAACTACTGTTGGATTGGGAAATTTTTCCTTTCATTGAAACTTCACAATTATTGCTCCACATCCATGAAGTCACTACTCTCATATATGTGGACCTTATTTCATATATTTTCAAACTAGATCCCAAGACTTTCTGCTCAACTTGATTCAACTTTGCAATATGACCTATACTAGCAAGACAATCTCATGAAATAAAAAATCACTACAAACAATTTCTATCCACACAATAAAATACTGGCCACATAAAATTTGAATACTATCAAATCCTCACATGAATAAAATTTTTCATAATACAACTAACATCATAAGAAACTATGGTTATGTGTCAAATGCATCAAGAATGTTGGGTTGTGTTATATTCTTTTGATGACTAGCTCCCCTAGTTAACCGGGGGGTTAGAAGGGGTGCAGAGCCCCCCCTTCGTTGTGCCGATTGCGCAGCGGGGGGGTCACAAGGGGGCGTAAGCTGCCCTTATCTAGGGGGTTTGAGGGGGGAAGGAAGCCCCCCTCTACGGGGTCTAGGGCAGCACCTCAGGGAATTTTTATTTGGACCCTATATTAGGTTGGACAGACCTACCTATGGTTTTGTGAATGGTTTTTGTAGATGGTTTTAGATGCAATGGTTTTCGTTCCATGGTATTGGATTCTTTGGCATGTATAAATATGTATTGTAACATTGAAAGGAACATAATGAAAAATAAATTTGGTAGTCCCGGTTTTGGGATCCAGGGGAAAATCTCTATGTATATGTGTTTTATGTGTTATGCTCTCACATTGTTTATTTTCTGTGTTTTAGAATTCGTATGCAGGTAATGTCTATATGGGGTTAAGAACTACATTTGGTATCAGAGTTGTTTTGGCTTCAAGGGGATGCTTTTGTTACTGAGGGGTTTCACTCGAGCCTGTGGTATACATTATTCAGTGGGAGATCTACCTAATCAGTTCTGGTGGTGAAAGAAGATGGTGAGAAGTGGAAAGATAAAGATCAAGAAATTTAATGGTCAGGGTTTTGAGTTATGGAAACAAAATATGGAGGATGTGTTGGTAGATAAAGATCAGTGGATCACAATAGATCTGGGTACTAAACGAATGAGAGTGTTCGATGAAGAATGGAAGAAGTTGGACCGGAAGGCAAAGAGCACAATACGATTGCATGTCTCAGATTCAGTATTGCTGAATGTATCAGGGGCAGCTATGGCTAAGGATTTGTGGGTCAAGTTAGGGACCTTGTACCAATATATGTCTTTGGTCAATAAACTATTCCTACAGAAAAAGTTGTATAACCTGACGATGAAAGGTGGAGACTCGATGATAGAGCCTCTGAAAGCATTTAATACTATGTTAAGTCAATTATTATATGTCGACATTAAAATTTTAGATGAAGATAAGTGCATCAGTTTTTTTGTGTTCTCTACGAGATTCGTGGGATAGTTTGGTTATTGCTATAAGTAGCAATGCAACTGCCTTGCAGTTTGATGAAATAGTCTCATCCTTGCTTGATGCAGGAGATGAGATGGAAAAATATGGAGATCTAGCATGGTGATGCCTTGTCTGTACGAAGATGGTCCTAGAATAGAAACAAAAATAATTCATTCAGTGGGAGATCTAAATATGGAGGGAGATCTAAATCTCCAGGAAAACCTATAAAGGTGGTGTGCTAGAAATGCAGAAGGGAAGGGAACTACAAAAGGGACTTTAAATCTAAAGCTCCTAACAAAGGAAAGGGATCTGATGATGCTCCTTCTACAGAGGTGAAAACCACCTCAGATGAAGGTGGGAATGTGTACATGGCTTCTTCAAGTACACATGTAGATCATGAGGCATGGTTGATTGACTCAAGTGCATCCTTTCACTTCACTCCCCATAGAGAGTGGTTTTGCGAGTATGAGAAATATGATGGTGGTATGTATTCTTAGGGGATGATAGGAAGGATAGAATCATTGGCCGTGGAAAAGTAAAGTTGAAGTTGCAAGGTGGAAGGGTTAGAACACTTCCGAGTGTTCTGCATATTCCTACATTCCCCAAAAATCTGATTTCTACAAGTAAGCTGGATGATGCAGGTGTAAAAAAAATGTTTGAGAAAGATACATGCAAGATGGTTTGGGGAGCACTGGTATTGATGCAGGGAGTTCGGATTGGAACTCTGTAAAAGCTGCAAGGTCGTGCACTTTTATTGATGGGTGAAATAGTTCTATGGTTCCTGAAAGTGGAGCAGAAAATCTAGTGGTCTTTGGAGAAAAGTACATTCTATGGCATCAAAGGCTTGAAAAATTGGAGGGAAGGGCCTTCAAATACTTCATGGAAAAGGTATGGTAGAATGTATGACTAATAACTCTCGATATTTTGATTTCTTAAAAAATTGTGTATATGAGAAGCAGAATCGGGTGAGTTTCCCATTTGGTGGTAAGAGGGAAAAACAGGTATTAGAGCTTGTGCACAGTGATGTGTTAGGACTTGTGAAGGTTCCATCACTGGGTAAGTATGTGTACTATGTATCATTCATAGATGAATTCCCAAGGAATACATGGATATATTTCCTCAAGAAGAAATCTAAAGTCTTTGACAAGTTTAAAAAATTTAAGGTTCCAGTGGAAAATAGGACAGAGATGAAGATAAAGGTGCTCAGGATAGATAACGGTGGAGAGTTTTGTAGTAAGGAATTTGAAGAATTCTATAAGAAATTTGGTATAGCATGACAAAAGAATACTCTATACACACCTGAGTAAAATGGAGTTGCAAAAAGAATGAAAAATACGTTGATGGAAAGGGAAAGAAGTATTCTCAGTGGTGTTGGGTTAGGACAAGAATTCTGGGTAGAGGCAGTGGAGACAGCATGTTACCTGATCAACATATCACCTTCATCAGCATTGGAGGATAAGACTCCACAAGAGGTATGGACTGGTAAGAAACCCTCTCTTTCACATCTGAGGTTATTTGGATGTGATGCATATGTACATGTTCCAAAGGAGAAAAGAACAAAGTTGGCTTGTAAATCTGAAAAGTGTATCTTTATTGGGTATAAGGATGGTTTAAAGGGTTATAAGCTTTGGAGCCCAGTAACAAGCAAGGTCATGTACAACCGAGATTTCGTGTTCAGAGAGGTGAAAAATGTTATTAAGTATGAAGTCCCATCAAAGGAACCCGAGAAGATAGAGTTTGAGCTAAAGGAGGAAGAATCAAACTCTACAGCAAAAGAGGAATCAGAAGATGAAGAGCCACAAACTCTAGCTGTGAGAAGATCAGTTTGAGAAAGAAGGCAGCCAAAAAGGTATAGTCTATCTGATTTCTATTCAAATTTTTCTTTATCTATTACTGATGATGATCCTAGAATTGTGAAGGAAGTAGTAGATTCAGAGGATGGAAAACTCTGGAAAGAGGCCATGGTTGATGAAATGGCATCTTTCCACAAAAATGAGGCTTGGGATCTGGTGGAGTTTCCGGCTAGAAGGAAACCCATTAGCAGTGAATCGATGTTCAAGAAGAAGAAAAATGCAGAAGGAAAGGTGGAGAAATAAAAATCTCAGTTGGTAGCAAAAGGTTATTCCCAGGTGTCGGGAATTGATTTTGGTGATATTTTTTCTCCTGTTGCCAAGGTATCTTCTATTAGATTACTTTTATCTATTGCTGCTGCTTTTGATTTTTAGGTAGAAAAGATGGATGTGAAGACAATATTTCTCCACGGGGATCTGGAAGAGGAGATCTACATGAAACAACCTGAAGGCTTTGTGGTGAAGGGTAAGAAATAACTGGTATGTAAGTTAAAGAAGTCTTTGTATGGGCTAAAACAGTCACCAAGGATGTGGTATTAGAAATTTGATACATTTATATGGGGACTTTGCTTCACCAGAAGCAAAGAAGATCACTATGTTTATTTTAAGTTAATTGGTGACCGTGTTATTTATCTGGTCTTGTATGTGGATGAAATGTTGCTGGTTAGAAATGAAAAAGAAATTATCAAGGATTTGAAGACCCAATTGTCGTCAAAATTCGACATGGAAGATTGGTGCTGCAAACTATATTTTGGGCATGGAAATTAAAAGAGATCAGACAAAGAGGAAGCTCTGGTTAAACCAGAGGAAGTATATCAAGACAATATTGCAGAGGATTAATATGCAGGATAGTAAACCGATGAAGGTTCCTATTCCTATAGGTGTAATGTTATCTGCTAAACAGTGTACCAAGACACAAGAAGAGAAAGAGGACATGTCCCGTGTTCCATATGCAAATGTAGTCAATAACATGGTGTATGCAATTGTATGTACTAGACCAAACATTTCACACATAGTGGGAGTATTGAGAAAGTTTATGTTAAAACCACGCAAGGAGAATTGGACAGCAATGAAGCGGGTTTTCAGGTATTTGCGTGGCACTAGTGATTATGGTTTGTGCTACCAAGGAAGACTAGTATTGGACAATGTTTTGGATATTTGTGGCTTTGTTGATGCAGACTGGTCTACAGATCTGGATCAAAGAAGATCTACAAGTGGGTATGTGTTTAACCCATTTTGAGGTGCAGTGAGTTGGATAAGTAAGAAACAATCTATAGTGTCACTATCAACTATGGAGGCAGAATACGTGACAGCCACTCATACAAGCAAGGAAGCAGTTTGGTTGCAGAGATTATGTTCAAGTATGGGGTTAGTGCACATAGCTATAAGGATAGACTGTGTCAGTTAAAGTTCAATTTTCTTGGCAAAGGACCTTGCTTACCATGTAAAGACAAAGCACATTGATGTTTAGTATCAGTTTGTGAGGGATATGATAGACGTGAAAAAGGTGTTGTTGGTAAATGTGGACACTTTGAAGAATACTGCAGATGCATTGAAAAAATATGTGAGCTCTGAAAAGGTCTCTTGGTGTAGAGAAACATTGGGCATTACAGAGCTGGATAAATGACTAAGCTCTCATGTGGCCCCTATGGAAAGAAAACTGTCAAGCTAGGCAATAAATCCTCAAGGCAAAAATGATTTGTCTGCATTATTCCATTAGGTCGGTCTTCATTATATACATGAGGGAGGGACTGTTCAGTTCATCTCCCAATGATTGTTCATATTACGTATTTATCTATTTACATATATTCACCTAATCATGAGGATTAGGTGTCAACATTCCCCTCCTTAATCTGAAGGGATGTTGGTGAGTCCAAGCATCATTTTGAATCGTTCAAGATTTTCTCTTCCAAGCGCTTTGGTGAAGATATCTACAATTTTCTCATTTGTGGAACAATGACGGAGATGGATTATTTTGGCCTCAACATGATGTCGAATCAGATTATATTTAGTATTGACGTGCTTTGTTCGATCATGGAACTTTGGTTACTTTTCCAACTTTATTGCAGAGGTATTGTCAATCATGAGTGGAGTTGATTGTACTTATTTTACCTGCAAATCTTCAAGAATTTTCCTGAGCCACACAATTTCTTTTGTTTCTTCAGCTGCTGTTAATTAATTAATGGTTTAATTAATTTTTCTTGGAATAAAATCAAATAAATAGTGATTTATTTAGTTATTCTTCATGGGTTTAAGTATAAATTACTTAACAAATGTGGTTTATTAAGTAATTTGTCACAGTGAAAGCAATTTTACTATGGTAAAATTGGCTTTACATGCTGTACTTTGATCCATCTAGTAAATTAGGCTACATGATAAAATTTTTTGTGATAACACTAGAAAACCGTCTAGGTGAGCAACCTAAATATATTGAGGATCCCATAGTGAAAGAAGAACTATTTGACCTACCCAAACTATGGTTTTAAAAAAGAACAATGAAATTTTCCTTATCATAGAAACTAATGGAGAGTTCAGAATGAAGATATAAGCACTACTTCCCTTCAACATTTCCATGTCTTAACCTCTGAGGATCATGGCATCTTCATGCTTGAGTTATTTGTTGTCTATAGGACTTATGAGTATGCCTCTGATCAGAAAAATTTGAAGTTGTTTCCTTCTACACTCAAAGGTGCAGCCTTGTGCTAGTTTATGAGTTTACCTAGAGGTAGCATCACTACCTAGCCCTACATTCAAAAATCCTTCCATGATAAATAAAAGGATTAATGTAAGTCCAATGAAACAAAGGAGGAAATACCTAGGATGATCATTGGGCGGGATGAATCTTTGGAGGACTATGAGGAAATATTTCAACTCAATTATAGGAGGGCCAACTATACCCTTGATCAAAATTCGCTCAAGATAGTTCTTCTACGAGGGACCAGAGAGAATGTAATGGAAACCCTTAACATGCTATTTGGAGGAGATATATACCAATTTCCTTATGATGGCATCAAAACTATATTCAGGAATCACTCTAGGGTTGCTAGGAACAATGGTAAGTCTGGCCAAAGCTTGGTCAGTTCCTCTCCCTCCAGAATATCCATCAAGCATGAGATAGGAATTATGTTGCAACATTTTAAGAGTGAAATGTTGCATACCTTCTCCCTACAAATGGATACTATATAAAGAAAAAGGAGGGAAGAGGAAGTAGAAAGGGCACTAGTTATATTTTTCCCGAGATGTACTAAGAGACATCCTAGGAATGAATTCCCACTCAATGTCATAGAAGCTTGCTTATTATGGAAGAGAAACATGTAACATAAAAATTTCCCTCTTTGTTAGGCCTAAAGGCTATATAAGAAGAAGTGGTAGAAGGTGGGTCAGAACAGTTATGCTTCATTAACCAAAGGAGGCCTCTAGGTCCTTAGCCATATCAACAAGGCATGCAAGGTGCACATTATCTTCACTACAATCAGAATTATAATGCACCTTTCCAGCCTTGGTACCCTTCCACTCATCTATTGTGGTGTACACCTCCTCCTCGGCCTTATGGTCATCACTATCCTCTTCACCCTATCAACCCTCCTTTTAAGCCATATCCACCCTAATCTTCCCAATGTGCCAACCTGTCACTAGGGTGGAGGCCTCAAATGATGCAAGTTGCTTATTTACTACCTCCACCTCAAAATAAACCACATATTGCTTACCAAACTCCACCTAAGAAACCTCAAATTCCTGGTCAACCTAGTACGAACCCAAAAATTAAGAAAGCACAAGAGGTTTAGAGTGGGGAGACATCCTATCCTATATGCTATGGAGACTAAAGAGATAAATCTTCGGTTTGGGAAGGCTCTCTTAGATAATCACCCACCTTCTCAACTTGGAGATATTGAACAGGAGAAGGAAGAGAATGTCCTTGAAGCCAATACACCTCCTTATCCCAAAAGGTTGTTCCACCCTAAACAACACACCCCAAAAGAAGTTGAATTTATGGGAGAATTGAACTTGTGTGTGAAGATACCCCTTCTCTAGGCCATCAAAGATGTTCCCATTTGCAACATGATAATTAAGGAAAAATGTTTCAAAAGCCTTGGATAAGAAGAAGAGATACGCTAGATATTAATGTTGTTGGACATTTATCTGATCTGATGCTTGGGAGGGTAATCTCCCCTAAGTGCTTGGATCCTCGTAGCCTAGTAGTGGATGTCAACATAGACAGACCAATATAGTGTTACAACTTGCAGATAGATCCATAACAATGTGTGAGGGAACTATTGAGGATTTCATGGTCTCCATTGACTCTTGGGAGTACCCCAATGATTTCCTAGTCCTCCAACCCAAAACTAAGTTTAAACGCTATCCTCTAATCCTAGGAAGACCTTGGTTGGCCAATGTTGATGTCTAAATTATTTGTAGTGTTGGGAACATGACTATTAAGTATGGCCATTTATCAAAATAGCTTGTGTTGTATCCTCCATCTCAACCCTCTATTGACCATTATTTACCCCTATGGTCAGAGGATGAGGAAGAGGAAGAATTTTATCAGAGAACCCCCTACCCAGTTTGCACACGGGACACTGTTATAGAGGGAGGGGAACTTGATGAAGATGACCTTATTGATCATGTCTTACAAAATCAACTCCCCATTGCGATACCAGTTGATGAATTGATAAAGTAATTTGATTGTAATCCTTATAATGAACCATTCCTTATTGAATCTAGCATAGAATATGCCAAAGTTGTGGAGATTGATCCATCCACAAATATAAATATAAACCCATCTCTCTCTACTGAGAAGGAAGAACAATTGTGTAGTGTGCTCAGGCAACACCTGGATGTGTTTTCTTGGGATTATCATGAAATGAATGTATACATACCTAAGTCTATACTCATCATATTTACATCAAATAGGGATGTAAGCCTATGCGCCAACGCCACAGAAGGATGAAACCAACTCTTAACGACATTGTGAAAGAGGAATTATAGAAGCTATTAGATGTAGGGTTCTTATATCCCATTTCGATGGTGAGTGGGTGTACCCTGTTATTTTAGTCCCTAAGAAAAATAGGAAGTGGAGGATCTATGTTGGCTACCAAGAACTTAAGAAGGCTACAAAGAAGGACCATTTTCCTTTTCCCTTCGTTGAGAAAGTCCTAGATGGCCTTGCAAGAAAAAGATTCTTCTCCTTCTTAGACGGATTTACTGGATACAACCAAATATAGATCAGCCATGAAGACTAAGATAAGACCACATTCACATGTCCTTTGGGTACCTTTTCCTATAGATCGCTTCCATTCGATTTGTGCAATGCCTTGCTAATTTCTTGAGGGAAGTTATCAGTATCTTTGTTGAACTTGTTCATGACACTGTTGAGATATACTTGGATGATTTCACTCTTTATGGGTGTGACTTTGAGGAAGCTCTTTCTAATCGATTCAAAGTCTTAAAGAAATTAATTGAAATGAATATTTCATTGAGTCTTGAGAAATGTGAATTTTTTACGAATTTAGGGACTCGCCTTAGCCATTCTATATCCAAGGAAGGTATACAAGTTAACCCAAACAAACTTTCCATCATGAAAAGAGTCCCTATCCGTAAAAAAGAAAGAGATGTCAAGATTTTTATTGGATTACCTAGGTATTATAGAATGTTCATTTAAGATTTTAGCAAACTCTCTTCACCCTTCTTTAGACTACAAACTAAATATTCAGACTTTTGTTAGATAAAAAACTATCAAGGATCCTTCAAAGTATTAAAAGACAAGATGATCACTGCACCCATCCTTAGAGGTCCTAATTGAGGATTACCTTTTGACATACACATAGATGCCTTAGATATATTTGTAGGATCATCCTTAGGAAAAGTGGAAGACAAATTACCATATGTTATATATTTCATCAGTAAGAAACTTCTAAAGTCGAGTTAAATTATATTGTCACTAAAAAGGAATTCTTGGATGTGGTACATTATTTGAACAAGTTTAGGCATTATATCATTGGATATCAAACATTTTTTGACACTGATCATGCAACCATGAACTATCTAATGAATAAAATTGATGTCAATGCTAGGATAATTAGATTGTTTTTATTATTGCAAAAATTTGATTTGACTATTATTGACAAACCAGGGAAAGTTAATGTGGTTTCATATTTCTTGTCATGACTAACCTTACCTATGGAGATGGAAGATATGGTGGATTATCAACTCCCAAATGAACACCTCTTTTCCATCTTGGTGCTTTCTCCCTGGTTTTCTAATATCTCCAGCTACTTAGTTTTTGGGAGGTTCCCTCCTAATCTATCCTCCAAGGAGAAATAAATATTGTTAGGAAAAGTGACCCTTTCCCTTGGATTGGGGGAAATATTTCCAGATTGGGGCCGCATCATATCCTGAGGAGATGTACGAGAGAAGGGAAGTTCTTTTACATCCTCTCAGTATGCCATGATAGACCTTGTGGTGACCACTTTTCTTCTAAGAGGACAAACTTCAAAGTTCTACAAGTAGGTTAATAGTGGCCCACTTTACATGAATATGAAAGGAGGTACACCACTAGGTGTGATCAATGCCAAAGGATGGGTAAGCACACACCTAAGGATGAAATTCCCTTACATCTTCAGGTAAATATGGAGCCATTTGATAAGTCGAGAATGGATTTCATTGGACCTATCAATCCCCTATCAAGATAGAAGAAGTATATAATTATGCACACTGATTACCTGCTAAATGAGCTAAGACAAAGGCAGTTAAGGCAACAACTGAGAAAAATGTGGTTGAGGTTCTAAGGGAGAACATATTCTACAATTTTGGTTTTCCAATAGAATTAGTCACTGACCAAGGAGAAAAATTGACATCAAATCTGATAGAATATATCATGAGGTATCACCACATTAAGCACATAACATCCATGTTTTATCACACTAAGTAAAATGGGAATGTCGAGGTCACAAACAGAGCATTTTTGAACATTCTAACTAAGGTTGTTAGCGGCAATAGAAAATATTGGGTATACAAAATTGTACAAGCCACTTGGGCCAACAACACCACTTGGAAGACCTCCACTTGATTTACTCGATTTGAATTAGTATATGGGAAGAAGGCCCTGTTGTCTATTGAATTTGAATACAACACCATAAGGATGGCTACTCATTTAGACTTGGAAATCACTACAACCCAACAAGAGAGGCTACTCCAACTCAATGGTTTAGATGAATGTAGAGTGAAAGATCTTTTGCACACTGAGGTAATTTAGTTATAAAGGAAGATTTGAAATGACAAACACATTAAAGAGAAGACTTTTCAAGAATGGGTTTGGGCCCTGCTGTATGATTCCAGATTCAAGGATTTCAAGGGAAAGTTAATGACAAGATGGTTGGGTCCCTGTCTACTAGAAATATGTCATGAGATTGGGTCTGTTTAGATAAGAGCAATTGATGAGGAATGGATTCCCTTACTTATCAATGGTTATAGGTTGAAGTTTTATAAAAGACCTTTGTCCAAGGAAGAGTTTATTAGTTCAATCAATAGAGAATTGAATGTGATTAGGAGGCTCACAACCCTCCTTCCACACAACTTCTAAAAAAAAGAGAGAAAAAGAAGATAAAATAAAGGGCCTATATGAAAACCTCTATGATGCCTCTAAGGCCAAATCTAGGGTTGAAGGCCTCTTTGAGGCAGCCAAAGAGCAAGAAAAACAAAAAAAAAAATAAAACAAAAAGAAAATAAGAGATCCCTGGCTGAAAACATCCATTGAGGTGCCTAGGGTATGCATGTAGGTTGAAAAGCTCTATATAGGAATTCTGCATGTCTCAAAAGAAAGAAAAAATAAATTTGACAAGGAAGGAGTCCTTATACCAATCTAGCTAACATCTCTCTTTTGTAGTACTCTAGACAACCAGAGGAACAATGGCCACAAATCACGTTCCATAGATTCATTTTTCCATTCCTTCCAGCTATCAATTTACATTTCCCCCTCTTCATTCACCCCTACCTTTTTCCACCATTTAGCCAGAAATTGGACCACGCTTTTCCTCCTTGTTGGACTGTTATATGACTTCCCTGAGTTGCTACAAGAGGCCTTGTTTTGCTAGAGGAGCAACTTGAATTTGTACAGGAGGCCGTGTTTTGCTAGAGGAGAAACTTGAATTTCTATAGGAGGGAGATATGATTGCAGAAAGGGGGAAGAATGTCATGTTTTACTTTAGAAATTTTTGGATATGTCCACCAAAATTCCTCCATCACTCATCCACTCAATTTGGCCAAATTTCATCCTCAAAATTCCACTCTGCCTATGGAAAAAAAGAAAAGAAAAAAAAAACATTATCTTCAACTTTTTCATTGCATACACCACCGTCTCATGCTTTTAATCCTTCCCCCATACCTCCTATATTTTTTCTAAATTATTCAATGCAATATGAGGTCTTGAGGAGGGATGAAGTGACTATTATATGAAGGGGAACCCTCGTGTAATAGCCTGCATAATGACAACAAAATTCTAAATCATTCTCTTCTCAACCCAAGAATAGAAAATCAAGCAACTTTGAGGCATCATGGAGACATTACTAAAGCTGACGTGCACATCATCCCTAGAGAGTATATGACATGTTCTTCACCCATCCAAATAACAACAAAATGAGCATGGGAAAGAGGCCTACAAAAAAAAAAGGATTTTATCAATTAAAAAAATAAGTTATGAATACGTGCGCAGAAGAAAACAAAGGAAATCAACACCTTTAAATTCATCATGATTTGAAATATAGTAGCAACATGCAGACATCTCCAAAAATTCTTTAGTTAGGCTCGGTATGACACCCCTCACCTCTTCATTATGGATATAATGAAAAATGTGTTTAATGATCGAGAGTGCAATTTTTATGTGCAAGAAGTGGTCAGTCAACTTGGCCACCTTCGATCGGTTAACTGTAGTTTATTCAACCACCAGGAAACCTGGAAAAGTCAAGTTAAGTGGGGTGATGATTACATGGATTAGGAATAACGGTTTGGAAAAGGAAACTTGTGTATATTCAAGTGACCAAAACACTCTGAGCCTTTTCCACAAAATGAATAAAAGGTACAAGCCTCTACTCCACTCGCATAATCACTCATTTCTAGAAATCATTTGGAGAAGGACAAGTTAGATGTTACCAAAAACTATCTACGGTGCCACTAAGCTTCCACAGATCATAATTGCAAGTGCTACAAGAGGTCCTACAATAGGGTCGAGATTGATACAAGAGAGTCTGAACTGCTATAGGAGCATAAAAATGAAGCTACATGGAGGAAATAAAAGAGAAAAAAGGATCCAAATCGATGAGATATTGTCCATGAACCCTCATGCACACAAGAAAATCATTCTAAAACGAGTCAGTGGCCTCATTCCTCTATAATTCCCATACATTTGCAGGAAGAATTATGTGTGAATTGGGTATCCTGTAGAAAACAATTGAGTGGTAGTTTCCTCTGAAATTTTTGGAATAAGAAGGTAATATAGGGACAAATAAAGTTTGTTTTTCTTATAGAGACATATCATAGTTCACCTCATCTAAAAAAAGGGGAAATTTTAATACTATCTCTGTACCTAAGACTACTCTAAGGCCAAAATTAAAATTCACCTAAAATAACTCCGAGAAGGAGCAATAGGAGAAATGGAGGGAGGTTGCAACAAGAGAGAAGACATAGACAAAATAATAATCCATCAACATCCTCCTATGGTAGAAATTTTTCTAAGACATTAATGGATGGGATTCTTTTAAAAATTGAAGGCATATGATGATGATATCACTTAAGAGTTTATCATGGAACTAAATTCTCGGGGAGAAAATAGTGCCACTATTGTTGTTAGAGGACTTTCCATCTCTTTAAATGATGAACTCATAAGCAGAGTGACTACCCTATCCTTAGGATTTCGATGGAGCAAGGAGGATAAAGTAGTAAGTGTTACAACCAGGAAGAACTTCTTCATTCATAGAGAAAATCCTATAGAAGATAAAAATGGAGTGAGGAGAGAAATCCTACCATACCATTGGGTTGGAGTGGCCTATCACATCCTCAAATACATATATTGTGAGGGGAGGAGGTTTAGAATTGTGTATGCCCATCATTTCAGGCTGATCCATGGGCTAAGGTTCAAATAAAAATTAAGCATTCCATGGAGACTCAGTGTTCCAAATTTCTTCTTGCATTCCATCATTGAAATGAGCCAAAACCTGAGGGAAGGGAAACACCAACACATTTCCCGCCATGGGCTCATTAAGTTGGTTGTTATGGATTCTCTAAGCTACTTAAGATACCCTTTTTTATGGACTAACTTTATAGACAAGAACATGGAAATTTTCATTGAAACACAAGTCATTGCCTCCACACATTAAGGAGGAACACCAACCTCTAGTATTAGGGCTAGGGAAGGAAAGGAGGAAGAGAAGGAGGAAGTAGAAGCCAATGAAAGAGAGGAAGAGGAACAAATAATATAGGTAGAGCACCATGAAGAGGCCATTAAACCTCAAGAGATAGGAAAACAAGGACAACATATAAGCCTCTCACAGGGAAACACAGACCAAGAGGCAACTGCCAGATTGGCCACACTTGGTACACATGTCAAGCCCAAAAGAAAGAAGCCGAGGTAAGGTGCCTTATATTTTAAAACAAGGAAGAGATGTAGGGTAAACCAAGGAAAGTCTCAGCGTCCTTCAAATATATCTATCACCAATGATGAGTCAGAAAGAAAAAAGGAATAATTGGGACTTAGTGAGGGAAACCTTGAGGGAGTTATCTCTCCTAAGGCCAAGACAAAGTAACATGTGCTACCCATGGGGAGGTCCACCACTACATAAGACATATTTAAAAGGATTAATACATAATATTACCTATTACAAGAAGAGAAAAAAGAGCTACATGAATAAAAAGGGCTCTTATGGGAGGAACAAGGGTTGCTATAGAAGGAACATGAGGTGCTATAGGAAGAGGAAGCCCCTCCAAAAGAAGAGAGAAAATTCCCCTAAGAGCTCCAATAGACTAATTCAAAAACTAACCTAGAATCCTACTATAAATTTACTGAGGGAGGTAGGAATATACCTAATAAATATGTTATCCCAGTCTTCTTTGAGTTGGATAAGGAAAAAGGCAGACATAGATGGATATAAGTTGCAAAATCCAAAAAAGGTAGAATATGTGGGCCTCATGGAGGAGAAAGTCAATGAAATGGGAAAGGACTTGAATGAATTGAGACTAAGAGAGTTAGTTATGAGTGAGGAGATAAAGATAAAAAACACAAGGCTAGGAGAGCATCTGCAAGAAAAAGAGACACAACTTGCCACTACGACAAGTTTATCTATGGAACCCATATAATGCAGTCCAAATCATATGCCATTTTCCTCAAGTAGTAGTGTTTGCAATTAAATAAAAAGACACTAGCATGTTATGGATCCTTACCTTTTCAAGACTACAGAGAGTTCATTGAAGTTTTCAAAAAGGAAAGTGTGGAGGACAAGTCCAAACTAGCTGGGTTTTAGCTGCGCAATTTGATCCTCACAAACATCAATTTTTGGGACCCCAACTCAAGGTTGGGAGACATGCAACTGATGGCATTAGTCTCTTGGTTGACCCATGAAGAAACAAAGGTTGAAGAAGTGGAAAGGGTGATGGGAAAGGAACAAAAGGAACCCTTATATGTCATAACAAAATTGGTGAGCCCAAAGGCTATCATCAACAACCAAAACCTCATCTCCTCTGATCCTAAATTGCCACCTAGGTATATGGAAGCTTAAGAACAACCCATCCTACATTTCTAGGACACATTTAATATGTTGGGAATGTAGAGTTTGCAGGATTTCTAAGATGGCATGCCCTACCTCACAATTTTCAAATAAGAGAATATCACTCTCCATAAAGACTAAGGATTTCCTTGGAAAGAACCCCACTATACAAAAGGATTATCCAAAGGGTAAATATAAAATGGATATGTCTCAAACTTAATCCTCGCTTACTATTGAGCCTACAAGAGAGAATAAACCGGGTAGAAGAACAAAAGAAATTGACAAACATAAAGGCAAATGCATGGTTCTATCCACATGAAGGCACACCATCTGAGGTGACTTGGGATGTCAGAGAGGCCCCCAAGGCCATGAATGAGATCCATATCAGTGACTAAGTTTCTCATAGGGTGATTAAAACATTCAATAGGGGGGTAATGTTGGGTCCCATCAATAGGAATATTTTGAGGTTCATTGCGCTATCCTTTAGCCCTTAAAACTCTCATTTTCTCGCATTAATTCACATTTTTAGCCATAATATGCTTAATAGGAAGACTAAAGGGTGTTTTTAATATTCCATTACCTAGTGTGATTAATATGTTGGAAAAAGAAACATTTTTGGATATATTTACTATGCACAAGCTTGATGGAGACAACTAGAGAGAATATATGAGAATTTTCGACTTCATTAACTCTCCAAATCAACTTGAGATCAATGAATAATCACCAACAACTCGAATTCACTAGAAGCCGAGGAACTCCAAGTCCATGTGAAGACCAAGGGGAACCAAATCCACAAAAATCAAGATTTTGGAGGGAATCACTCCTTTTTTCAGGGGAGCTTCCCTCAACTACCTTTTGTATAAATAAACTAGCTAAAAGGTTGATTAGGATTCGAAGTTTTGTTGCATCTAGTAGTTGCTACTGAGAGCCTAATGTATAACATTGTTACCATATTTCATATGGTGTATGTGACTCTTATTTTCTGTTAATGGGTGGTTTACCATTGTTCTACATCTGAAGTAGTTTTGGAGTTTTGAAACCCTTGGGTTTGGGCCGATTCCAGAGGTCTTTGTCCCTCTCTTGTATTTATTTCTTTTTCCTACTCAAGTTATTGCAATGATTTTCTTGTTTCAATAGGTGTTATATTAAAAAATTCATAGTTTTAGGTTTTCTTATCACCTCTCTTGTGGGAAGAGTGATTGGAAGATCTACAATAACAAAAAAAAATATTTGTTTATGATTTATTGGAATTTTTTAAGCACCGAACTATAATATTTTTTCATGTTTAGCTTCTACACTTCAAGATTTAGTAGCCTTGGTTTGGAAATTAAAATTTTTGATGTAGGTTAGAATAGATTTCAATAAAATTAAACTCATCTTTTCCATGTGAATTTACATTATTGTAATAATGATCATTTGATGCATGCATTTGATTCGTTTGCAAGGAATTTGTTGACCTATAGGGGTGGGAACATCATTCTACATACACCTAGACTACCCTATCTCCCTTCTAGACACCTCACATTGCTTCCAAACTCTACTAAGACCATTCTAATAAGGTAAATAGAGAACACTGTGGGCACAACGTTTGGTGAAGTTAGACCTCTGAGGGGTACTAGGCTTGGCCAAGGGGCTCATACACCCTTCCTTTACCTTATTATACCTTCATCCACCTTCTCCTACCTTCAAGACACCATTTATGTCCTCAAACATTTCTCATACCCTCCTCCTGTAGCAAAAAAGGGCCTCTTGTAGCAAAACAGGGCCTCCTGTAGCACTTCCTGTAGTAGACCTATAACATCATTTTCTTTAGCTATATTTGTTTCATACCATGACCATTGAGTATTAAAGTTGAATTATGACCCAAAATCTTTGATTTCATGATTAGGGAAGATTCTAAGACCACTCAATCCCCATCCTTTCCTCACTACAACCATATGAGAATAAATAGAATTAGAATTAGCATTTGTTTGTGTGTTAAATGTTGAATTTATTATTTCCAAGCAAGATGAAAATGGATAATTGATTCATGAAATTAGGTTGTTGATTTGATTAAAAATGAAAATAGAATAACATGGTTGACTTCTTTCAAATAGACTAGCTATTTCCATTTTTATGCAATTTCAATTCAAAAATTACATTCAAAGATTAGGATTTTCATTTATGTAGCTAGAATCATGTTCATCTCCTTGAAATTATGTCATGATTTTCTATTTATAGTTAGGTGAAGGAGTGGTCTCTGAAAACCTTGATTTGATCTCATGACTGATGGTGACATGAGTGGAACCTAACATATTTTTCATATAGCATTGTCATTTTTAAGTACGGAAGAACCCCAGGTTGATAATTTAAGTTGAGAAGCCATCGGGAGTTGCAACATACTTGGGGAAATACCAGGGTTCAGCAAGTAGAAACAGTGAAAAGCAACGTTCATATTTTCATGAGGATGTTTTCTTTTTATCTTGTTGTTTCCATATATGCCAAAGGGGAATAATGTTTGAAATATGTTACCATTGATGTCAACAGGTTGTTCGCAAATAGCTAGAGGTGGCATAGGTGTTAGGTATATTCCTTAGTAGCATTGGTTCGAAGCACAAGAAATATAACTAAGGAGCAACATGGATGAGAGGTGTTTAAAGCCTTCAGAACCATTTTTTGTGTAACATACTATCTCAAATACAGGTGAACACCACTTAGATGGAAAGTGATAAAAAAATGATTTCCAATGGTATATGGAAGCTCACAAATGGACTCTTATAACATAAGATAGAGCTAGTAAAAGTTTGGTGACCTCAAGTCAAAGATATCATAAATAAGGAGATGGTTGGTTGAGTCTTGGTGCATAGCCAAAGTTGGCAAAAGAGAAAAACCCGACAATAAGGGTGGAAGAGAAAAAAAAAAGAGTTTTGGGTTGACTTGGGGGGAAAACGTAGCTATAGGGAGAAGTTATATTGGCTTAGGTAGAGCACACTAAGTAGAGAACACCCGAAAAATATACCCCAAAAGATTTAAAATAATGGCCAAACTTAAAGAATGGGATGACGTCAAGTGGTGATGTTGTACCAATAAGTTACCTCAACGATTATGCTTAGAGATACCCTTAGAGAGTTCTTAAATGATAAGAGGGGTGATATAAGCTTAAAGTTAAAAGGCGAACAAGTTTATAGATTAATTGGGTGCCACAAATCCCCCAAATTTGGTGCATCAGAGGCAATGCCCTGAGATCCACTAGTTGAATGTTAAATGGCAGGATCGGTTGCAGAATGGGTATTTTTTGCCAGACTGCCTATCAAATATCAACAGTGGAGATGCATTATGCTTCCCCCCCCACCACCCCACCTTCTAAAACCGAAAACTACTAAAGGGGGGTCACACAAACCATGAAACAAGGAAACACCATTTTTAAAGAGCTAGGTAATGTAGTGAGTAGAGGAGAGGCAATGTAGTTTAAAAGGCGAGACCCTTAGATTTTTTTAACAAATAAATTTGGTGAAAAACCAAACGTGAAAGAACCTTTCTCTCTCGTTTGATAGAAGGACATATGGTAGTATTTGATTATCCCTCAGAGATGATGGTAGTTGAGGATGTCAACATGACATGGTCAAATCAGAGGGTGACATGTGGTAGACAAATTTTGCATATTTGGTCATTGAAAGGGCATATTTTTGAGTGAAATTTTTCACCAATAATAGGCAGACATGTAGCATGGCTCACATCAGAATGAGATCATCCCACTGGTTGGATCCTGGTGGGTTGTTAATATATCACAGAGCAAGTGGGCAGGGCCACATGATAATGTGTCTTGGAGGAGATCACCCAACAAAAGCTATTTTACATATTTGGGAGAAATATGTTGAGATAGGAAGGGCTACAGACTTAGCACTTGACCCTTAGTCATTTCACGTAGAAATATACCAAGGGCGTGAATCTTAAAAAATAGAAATTCGAGCCCGACAAGTAGAAAGGGCTTAACGCCTAAAAGGCCTAGCCAGTGGTTGTAGAGACTTTGTCCTATGGAAGAAAAATTGGTAAAGGGTCTGAGAAAAGGTGCTAAAGGATTAATATATTGCAACTATAAGTTTTACAGTGCTTTTGGCAGCTAATAAAAACTTACCATCAGACAAAAAAAGGAAAACTTCTCCTAAAACCAGTAGAAAGCTAGATTAGCTAAAATTAGTAAAATTAAGCAGTTTCACTTCCAGAAAAGTTTGTTGAAGGTAGAGAACATGATGAATACAACCAAAAGAATAAGATGAGAAAGAAAAAGGAAAACATAATTAACCATGCAACATCAAATAAAAAAAATAAAGGAAGGCAAAAATATGAAGCAAAATTTCTATATAAGCAAGTAAGTAGGAAAAACAAGTTCTTGTAGAGAATATAGATATGCGTTTTTGTGGGGAATTTTTTGTGACATGAATATGTTGGTGTTTTCTTAGTAATCAAAGATTGTCGAAGGTATTGGTGATCAAGGAGAAAATTGTTTTATTTTGAAGGCAAAGTTGGCATTCAGGGCTCTAGTATGAAAATGGATGAAAGATGAACCAGTGAGTGTCAAGCAAGTTGTAGCTTACAAAGTCATCGGTTGGTTCTCCGTCCATTGGTTGCTGGTAAATAGTTAGGGTTGTAGATCCGTTTAGTTGTAGCTAAAATATCAGGGAGTTGTATCTTCCTGGTGGTTGTTTCTATAGAATTGTAACAACAAGTTATAGCTTTCCCTAAGAATGAATTGAAGAGTAGTCTTTGAAAACTTGGTTTTTTCTTATGTGTTTCAATGATTGTTGAAATTATTCCTTGTCATGTTTATCTAAAATAAATAGTTTAAATTATGCTATGGTGTCCTATTAATCCTTACAAAAAATGAAAGAAATATTTTAAAGTGGTAAAATGTCCGACAATACTGATTCATCGCCCGTCTTAGTGTTGTCCTGGTTTCCAACAGATTTTTCATTTTGAAAATTTTGTAGAGTAGTGGAGAGGTATACTTATATAAAAGGAACAAGAAATACAACAATAGAGACCCTTTCTCAACAAGCATGCAATCCTCATCATAATAATACATGGATTAATAAGATTTCAAAAATTTGACAACGATTTTCAATTTGGTTGTCATTCTGGAGGGTCTGGTCTTTTGGTAGCAATTTTGTAGTATTTTCCTTTTTAGTTGAAACCAATGTTACTTATTTACTTTATTTTCTTAGATACATTGTCTTTGAAAGAAGAACCATTTAGCAAGGAATATATATTGACTATTTTAGATATTATATTTAAAAGGCTGAGTTGAATGAATTTACTATGGTTCTCTTAATGGGACCTTGGTCTTGTCATGTAATACATGAGGCTTTGCAAATTGCAATAAAGAAGTCCAACTTCAACTATAAAATGACTAATGGAATTTATGAATATGAGTCCTAGAATAGGTATAGATATTTTATATTTTTAACCATACATATCTATACTCCGCATTTGAAGATTTTTTAGGGTTTAAAATACTTTCACACTATTGAAGATAGAATTGATGAAAATGAGAAATATTATGATATCTGGGTACATTCATTGGAAAAGAACCAACAATGTAGCAGTGGAAGTGTGATTATTTCTCTTTATGCAAGGACAAATTTATTGAAGGCATATTGTTCATATGGAGGAATAATTTCATGAGTTCTAAAACTAGAGTCAAAATTAACAATATTGTTGAACAATTACATATCTTCCCAACCATCAAAACCAAGTACCATCAACTTCCTCAAATATTTAGGTATTGCACTTCCTTTGTTGCTCCACTTATAATTCTTTGTATATTTTGTTTCTTACAATTACTAATGGTCAAAGTGTCTACTACTAATGATCGAGATTCTAAAATAGAGAATGTTGGAAGTGGGGATATAGAAATGATCAAGACAATGACCATGAAATTATAGAGATGGAAACAAGCATTAATTGTTGTAACTATCTTTCTCTCTCTAATTATTATTTTCATTGTCATGTTTCATAGTATTTCATATGATTAATATAGTTAAAAATAAATAGAATAACTACAATGATAAGTGGAATGTCCTACAAAACTATAATCAATATCAAAATATTATATTGACAATTAAACATGATTCATCATTTGTCTACTTAGTTATGAATTAAATTCATTATCACAATTAATAACACTTCTTATGTTTATTATAGCAACAAATAACAAGCACAGTGATATTGACCAACTAAAAGTGAAACAAAAAGATATAATATCAGGTACTTATAACTTGTCAACTAGATTTCCTTATTATTTAATGATTTTTAATCATTTTTTACAGATTCAAAACATTTTATATGTTTTTTGTAGCAACAAATGAGGAAAAATTTAGTGATGAGGTGCAAGATTATAATTATGAAGATGATGTCATATTAGGTACTTAGAACTTGTCTTATCATTTCGCTCATTACTTTTTAGATTTTAATGGTTGTGATAATCATAAAATTTAATATGTTTATTATAGGAACAAATAAG
The DNA here is from genome assembly GCA_031772625.1 of Pinus tabuliformis. NCBI lineage: Eukaryota > Viridiplantae > Streptophyta > Pinopsida > Pinales > Pinaceae > Pinus > Pinus tabuliformis. The sequence goes on along the minus strand of CM062810.1, from coordinate 671,083,322 downwards.
AAGAACAAAACTAACAAGTAGAACAATGTTAAATGTGTGTATGTGTGTGTGTATTGCATTAATAATGTTTTTATTTCATTGTCTTGTTGTATTGCATATGCATTACATTACAGAATCTGGTCATAAAAAGTGTTATTGGCATTTGATTTAAACATTGACATATTTTCTCTAGCTCCTATGAATATTACATAAAAGAATATTGACTCATCTGTAAATAGTGGGAAAGATAATCATGGTAATTGTACTTTTTCAACTATTCTTTGTTAAAACATTTTGTAGCATGAATAACATGGTTTAAGTAGATTATATGTTATTGTGTTGGAGCCAAAACAAATGGAAAAAAGAAGAAGTTATTTTAGAGTTGAAGGACATTATTTATCATAACATTAATGATAGTGTAACAAAATGCCATATTGAGAAAATAGAAAAGGACTTAGATTTCTCAATAGAGAAAAAATATTCTTCTTTCGACCAAATGTAAAATATTTTCTTGAAGTAGTTTTGCAAAGTAAATCCCTTGACATTGCAATTCATAAGAACATCAAAAATTCTAAAAAAGTTGGTCTTAGAAAAATCAACGGATCAACATCTATTTATGTGGACTGCTTTATATTGTAAACCACCAAAAAACAAAGGTCACTGGAAATTGAGAAAATGTTGTACCCCCAAAATCATTCAAAAATTTGTGGGAAAAGCATACCAAATATGATGCAACTAATGTTGTGATAGTGTATTGTTCACATGAGAATGTGAAATAAATTCCCAAGAAAATGTGTTCCTTGCTAGTCAATTCACTCGAACAAATGATAAGGATAATTGGTTGATCAATGTGTTATGGACAATATTGAATAAATTGATTAACAAAATAGATCTGTGAGCTAATTTGAAGGATTTCTAGATGACACCATGTATTTCATGCATAAATGTTCATATACTATCTATAATGTGAATTCTTGGTCATTATATATATGGAATGTTGTTTTATTATTATATTTTGTAGCATTTATTAATTTAGATTGACTTATATTTCATGATACCAATAAAAATATTGGTGGTTTGGTTTTTATTAAGTACAAATAATATATATATATATATATATACATAGATATATAACTTCTCTTATTCCACAAAAGATAAGAAACTATAGTATTCTGGAGGCGACACCAACAATAGAAGTAGATCTTGCACTAAAATAAACACTAAAAGCAACTAAGGGATACATTATAGAAAATAATATATAATTTATTAGTATGTTTGAAATTTATAAAGTGTATTAGGTTTTATGTGGAAATTAACATATAATTAGTTTTTCTACTTGAATTGGACTATTCAAATTATATTTGTCAATTGTGACTAAAAAAATAATTCTAACTCCTAAAATCAACAATTTAAATGGTGGGTCAATATGTTGATGTAATAATTGTTCCATACAAATTAAATAAAGGTATTAGGTTGTATGTATAAAGTAGACATATCATTAATTTGTTCTCACAAATGGGGCCAATGTAAATGTTTCTTCATCCCTATTTAAATCATAAAATTCGTTTTGTTAGAAATGGAAAAAATTCATAATATATACTAACATTATTTTTTAAATCTTTTGAAGTGTTTTTTTTTATGTTCTTAAGTGACAAAGTGTTGAAGTGGCGATATGTCAATGCCATGTATACATTTTCAATGCATATGAAAATCACCACCAATGTAATTCAAAATATGTTGCTGATCTTTGAAATGGTTGGAGTATTATTATAGTCATACACTACAAATAAAACAATTTGTCATATTTAAAGAGAACCAAATTAAAAATTTGATGATAGTTACTACTTTTATAGGCCTTGTTAGTTAGAAGTATTAAAATATTGATTTTTGGTGTGCATATTCCATTCATCCAAGGGACCATGGACAAGATTTCTCGGTTCCTTAAGAAACACAAGCCTCCATAAACCTTTAGGTGCCTAGAAACCATTTGAAGTTCACCTTGATCTATTAAACCCTATAGAACCTAAATGCTTAAAAGGTGTTTATGTCATCCCTTGTTCCTATGGGACCCCATACATTGGAGAAACTAATCGGTCTATGAAGTAGAGTGTTCATGAGCATGCAACTAGCCTTAAGCATGGTAGGACCCACTCCTCAACATTGGAAGAACATGATGAGAGGATGAAACACCATATTTGTATTGAAGATTCCCTAGTCATTGCTAAAATTGATCATTTCCATCATTTGAAGTTGGGGGAGCCCATTGAGATTGAGAGAAGGCAAAGTAATTTGATTGTGGATGATGGATGGAAGATTAGTATGTCTTGGATCAGTGCTCTCTCTTCTTAGGCTCTTTATTTCTTTATTTTTTATTTTTTCTTTTGGTATCTAACCATTTATTGTTAAACTATTTAAAAAATTCTATTCATTTATCTGAACATTTATTATGTATATTTGCATTAGGGTTTTTCTTAATTCTAAAAGGCCATTGGTTCTTCTATTTGTGTGATTTTATGACTTTGTCCTATATATATAAATAATGGGAATAAAAAAACATTTTTTTCATTTATTCTTTTATTTATTAATATAATTTTATTGCATTATATATTGTAACTTATAGTATTTCTTTTAGTTAATTCTCCTTATTATTTATATTTTCTATTCTTCTTTTTAGTTATTTCTTGATTTATTAGTTTACTTATATATATTTAATAAATATTAGGTTTGAATATTATATGTTTTAAATTTATTTAGATATAGATATTGTTATTAGTATAGTTAGATTTTTGATTATATATTTAAGCATTGATATTTTATCTTATTAATATAGGCATATATTTATATATATTTAATATTAGGTTTTAGTATTAGATTATTTTAATTATATTTTTATCTAGATATGAATCATTTTATTAGTGTAAGATTTTTTATTATATATGATTCATCATATTTAGACAATGATATATATATATATATATATATATATATATATATATATATATATATATATATATATATATATATATATATATATATATATATATATATATATATATATACCTTTTAATTATCATTTATTATTACTCTCGATTACTTTACTAATTCTTATATTTTGTTTATATTATTTTATTTATTATTATTTGTTTTTTGTTTATGTATTTTTTATTTTTAGATTTTTGAAGATTACATCAACGCTTGACTAGATATTATTTATTATTTTCATATTTCATTGTTATATTCTAACTGTTAGGGAACAATTTTCTCTTCCTTTCTAGATTATTTATTTTCACATTCAGATTAGACTTTCCACCTTAGTCTTCATTATAAACCACACTTAATCATTCCAAACACGTTGACCCAACAACTTGAATGTGATTTTTACCAAAAGACTTTACTGTATAAAATATATAAGGAATTACATAGAATCTAAAGAAATTTAAACTGGTACAAAAAGAAGAGGAGGAGATTAAAAACAAAAAAATTATTGAACAGAAAGAAAACAAGAAAGTGACCAGGAGGGATAAGAAAGAGAGAAATAAAGGAAGCGATAGAAAAAGAGGTAGGAAAATGAGAGAGGAAGCAAAGGGGGCTAGGGATAGTTTAAGAGGGATTAGAACTAGAATTATAGGAAGGGTAACAAGGTTTAGAGGATAAAAAATAAATAATAGGCTTCCAAGAATGGCTTAAATGGTAGCCATATTCCCGATTAAAGTGTATTGGATACATTTTAATTTCTAAGGCTTCTCTAATGATACATTTGGAGTGGGAGGGGTAGAGGGAAGAATTTTGGTTTTATCAGAACAAAATAAATGCTTGGTATTGTGGGAGTGTTCAACAATAGAATATTTAGAAATTTGGTTATGGTAGGTATCCATAATTTCTTTGAGTTGATAATTTTGCCCCATATTTTAGGGGTTATTGATCATATATACAAAATTCTTTCTAAAAGGAATATTAAGACATTTTTCAAACCCCATAAACCCCTCATTCAACTCGTCAGATTAGCCAAGGACAATCATGACCCTATACTATGCCCCAATGTTTATGAAATCCCTTGCTCGAGTGGAATTTCTTACATAGGGAAAACTGGTAAGTCCTTCAAAGCCCGACTCAAATAACATATGGAAGATACCTACGATAACCACGTTGCTAAATATTCCATTGTTGAACACTCCCACAATACCAAGCATCTAATTTGTTTTGATAAAACCAAAATTCTTGCCTCTTCCCCCTTCCACTCTAAAAATATCATTAGAGAATCCTTACAGATTGAAAAGCCCCCCAAAAACTTAAATTAGGAAAATGTTTACCATTTAAGCTATTCTTGGAAGCATACTATTCATTCTTTATCCTCTAAACCATTTTCCCCTTCCTTTTATTATAGTTCCAACCCCTCTTGACCTACTCCTCCTGCCTCTTTTCCTTCCTCCTTTTACTACCTCTTTTTATATCCCTTCCCCTCTCTTTCTTTCCCATCCCTCATGGTCACTTTCTTGTTTCATTTCTGTCCAAAGAAAAAAAAAAAAAAAAGTTTACAATACCCTCTTATTCTTTTTGTACCAATTCAAATTTCCTTGTATTTTATCTAATTCGTTCTATATTTTATTATTTATATTTTAGGGCCAAATGTGGTGATGAAATTTCATGTTTTTTCTCTTTTGTTGAATTGAAGCCCTCAAAATGCATATAAGCATTGTGAATTTTGATTCAGAGTAGGAAGACAAGTTGTGGATAATTATGTTTCTGTGCTAATGATATTTTTTGAAAAAATTAATAGTGTTTTATAATCTGTGAATTTTCCATTAAATGAAATTATTTTCCTTGAAAATTTTCACACATCTTAAGAGATATATCACATATCATAACTTAGTTTAAAATGTGTAATTAAAGAAAAAAATGAGCATGATACACACAGAGAGAAATAAGTTTTTAATTTCAAAAATACATTTTTGTTTTATGCATAATTATATTTTTTATTATTTTTTGAAGTTGGAAAAGTAATATTTCAATTGCATTTTCTAGACATATGTGTTGACGTAACATTTTTTTCTACTATTTAAATCAATTTAAAAATGAAGAGCAACCTTTTGAAGAGTAATCACAAACAAATATAATGTTATTTAAAAAAAAAAAAATCATTATGTAAACTTTATCTCATTTATTTTCTATTGAACCCCTTTGAAATTGTTGAAAAGAAATTCAAGCATTATGTTTAAAAGAAAATAGATTAAAAGATCATATGAATTCAAAAGTATCAAAATCATATGCCATTGGATAGATAATTCTTTCAAAAGTCCAGCATGATCACCTCTACCACTTAAGTACAAATCTTGCCCTAAATCTTCCAGGGTACAAAATGGTGTTGCACAAAATTCTATAGAAGGGGAGCTAAAACTCTATTTTTGAGCCCCTTAGCAGCTCGATCAAGGGTTTTAAATGCTTGATCAAGAGATTGAGATAAAATTTCAAAAAACTCAATCGAGGGCTTAAGAAACCCTCGATTAAGCCCTTAATGTGGTTAAATAGAGGCTCATTCTAGCTTTAAGGTTTGATCTATCCTAATACTCTATCTAGCTTTAAGGTTTAATCTAGCTGTAAGGCTAGATCTAGCCTATAGTTTGATCGAGATTTTGAGTCTCTAACTTTGAGGCTCAATTGATCACATAGCTCAATTGAGCTTAAAGGCTCGATCAAGAAACATTTTTTAATTCCATGCCTAGGTTGTATTGGCGAGAAATCTCAAAAACATGGCTTGATTAAGCCACTAGCTCAATCTAGGTCCTATATAACCTCAGGTTACATAGGAACTCAATAAATGTTTTTTTTAATGCTCCATAGAGCTATCTTTAAGAACTCAAATAACCTAATCAAGGGCTAAAATATTTCTTAGTCGAGCACTTAAAATGGCTCGAACCAGTTGTTGTTTTCACCAAAAACATGCCCTCTCTTGCCAAAATCTGTAACACAGTTTCTTTCCTGGACCCTGCTACCCTTCCTCAATAGTTTTACAATTACAAACAAGAAAAAGAAAAAGGCAAAATATAGTGAACTATTTCCTCTTCTCACCAATGTGTTATGCTTTACAAATTAGAAGTGTCTTCCTATTTATAGATTACCTAAGAGACCTTTAAAATGTGTGGGGAACATGCCTTCTCACACATGAAGTACATATTCATTAAATCTTGATCTAAAATCACTCATCCTCATTAAATGTTGTTGTGCATTAATTCTCTAAATTGGATTGATTTTATAGGGTAAAAGAAAAGGTTTGTGTGCCTCAAATAAATCGACACCCGAATATGTAATTAATTGGAAGTGCAACAATGATCATTCCATCCTAAAGTAATAAAAATTTTCTAGAACATATCATACTCATTATCCTAAAATAAATATCACTCACTAATATCCAACTCTACCAATGTAGCTATTCATCATATCTGCCAATGTTCAAGCTAGAGAGAATGTGCATTCCCAGGCCAAACTAGTTACACCCTTGGTAATTAAATTTGACATGGGACGTGATTGGCCAATACCTAAACTTAGGTTATAATCTTGCATCATGTATAAGAAATATCCTACATAACTATGTTTCCCACTTATAGATAACTTCCACATAAGGCAAGTCGAAGGAAAACTTGGAATGTTGTATGAAATTTGAAGTATAAATATTTAAGCTCAAAATAAATATATAACAATGCATAAGTGTGTAACTAATTAAATAAAAATCTACAATTTGAATCAATTAGATTAGCCAAGAAATGAAGCTTGAGCATGCGTTTTAGTGAAGGAAGGAAATTTTCATTTTCTTCATAAAAATTCATGCCCAACCTTCATTTTAACGATAAATTGAATGATTCAGCTTAGAGAGATTTTTTTACTCATAAGTGACATTAATACAATCAAATATTTCTAATTTAGTGATCTAAACGTCAAAGTTAATGTAAATGAAGGTGTTGAAGCAATCACATTTCGTGGTGTCACTCTAAATGTGTCAACAATTTATGAACAATATAAACTTACTGGAGGAAAATTAGTGTGTAAAATTAATAATAGGATAGTATAAAATTTTAATCAATGATATTTTCCAAGAAATGAAGCTTGGCCATGAATTTTACTGAAGTAAGGAAATTTTGGCCTGTTTCACAAAAATGCATGCTCCACCTTCATTTGAAGGATAAATTGAATGATTGAACTTGGAGAGTAATCTTAATACAACTACAATTTTCTAATTTAATGATCTCAAGTTCGAAGTTAATGTAGATCACAATGTTGCAGTAATTATAGTTCATAGTGTTGGGTATCCCAGAGTCACACTAAACTATTGTGATGCAGAGCCTGAGAACATCTGTTGGCTCACTAAGATGTCTTTTTAGAGGCATTCTTAATCCCTACATTAGTTTTCAACCCAAGGTAAGTCTTTTTATCTCAGGAATGCCAACACAATATGTGTAGTGAAGCTAGAGGTTATCTAATGATGAATCGTTGCAATTATTAAAGGCTAATTATTCAATTCAATACACACAATTATGAAAAGAACTATCTATTGAATAAATACTCTCAACACACTCTATAATTCTATGCAACTTGTTCTGAAATCAATTGAAACTAAATGTAAATAAGAATTACACTTAGAATCATTCAAATAATATTAAGTAAAGAAACTATGACTATTGAACAACACTGTTAATCTATAACAACCCAAATCAATCTGCATTACTCAATTAAACAGCAATAGTAAGTGAACAATAATCAACAATCGGTAATTGAACAACAAATAGTTGTAAAGGATTCATAATTGACAAACGTTCTATATTGCAATTCGTAGAAGTTAATCAGTCTTGTCTTTCAAGATCTATGATAACATATATTCAAATGAAGAACAATCTACTATCAACATGCATTCACTCACTCTAATCAAAGCGTTACTTAAGTATATTTCACGACTTCAATCTGAATCTAATTGAACAACAATATAAATCAATATCGCAAATCTTCACGATAAATGAAATAATTGAATATTAAATAAATTGCAAAGATTGAATATAAAAATATAACACAAAGGAGAAATGGAACTTCTTGTGACTAAGCCCAAAGTCACTAGAAGCCTCTGCTTAAAAAGAACTTAGAATATGAAGATGTATCAATTGTAACCTTCTTTCGTTAACTTCAAGTAACAGCTGACAGAGTCACTGATATAAAAATGTATATGTTTCAAAAATAATAATTACAAATTAAAATTCTAAACTGCATCTAATTACCTTTTGGCCCTATATATAACATAAAAGAGAAACTTGGATAAAAGTGAATCATCAGGATCAGGGGATCCTGAGGATTTCACAATATAGAATTTGATTATGTGATAAAATAATAATGTTGGAATTCATCTTCAGCTTCCTTGTCTACCTAAGATGTTGTGGCTTTTCCCTTTCATGGCCTCATGCTATTCTACCAACTGAACAACTTTTACCCAATCCGCATCTCTTCATACAAAGATAGGAAAGAATCAGTTTTTCATAGTAGATTTCCGTATTCTATCACCAAATAGTTTCATCCAATTTTAGTCGATATTTCACTGATTTAAATCTATAAACAGAGATAATTGTATAAGGATGAATGATAAATGAAGTAGTTTATGAAGATAAATCATACCTTTTTCCTATTCCAACACACTCCCCGGCTTACCTTTTTGCATGTCCCCATGCAAGCGTATAGTTTAGATGCAACTCAGTGAGGGAATAAGCAGGATATAATTCCTCCTTGTAATTCCTAAAACCATTCTTTTGCTTAAGGACATCAAAAGCCTAGGTTACGACATGATCCTTTAAGTTATAATCACTATGGTATTGATGAGGAGGGTATCATATGATTGGGGTTCTGTAACAGAATCCTATCCAATTTGGCCCCATTGTTAAAATCATATTGCTATGTTTATAAAAACAAGAAGAGGAAGCATGGAAATTTTGGTAGCCGAATGGTTCTCGGCCACTCACAATGTTATCGGAGACTTCCCACATTTTCCTTGATGTAGCTAAGGCTTCTTCTTTAATGTCCTGGAAGTATTCCTTTCCAGCCTGAATGATATCAGTATGGAGTGGCCCCAATTTTCCTGTGACACTGTCTTTTGTCATAAATTGTTTATGCCTAATAGATACGAGTAATGGTTGTGTAGGCTCTCCTTTGACCCATAATTCAATGCCATACTCACCCCTTTTGAACGTGTTGTGAGCCTTGGCCCATTTTTTCTGATTACCATCAAATGAGAGGAACACCTAAAATTGAATGTCTCCTATAAAAGGGGTAGGGTGGTTGTCCCTGTCATCCTCTAAGAGAAAATTATGCATATAGAGTTCACAAATGAGGCGACAAACCTTCTCATCATGCTCTCTAAAGCCTTCGATAAAGTCAATAGTGGATTTGATTTCTATCAGTTTACCAGCCTTAACAGCCTTAAATTTAAACAGGAGGTATCTTTCCATGAGAAATAAAGCATAATTTGTGGTAGGGGCTCGGCAAGATAGAGTGTCTGAATAGAGAGAATAGACAGTCTCCATTTCTCTCTCGCTTTTCGGAATTTACCCTCTAATTATTCAACCTTCTTCTGCTTAGCCTTATATTGAGCAAAGGCATCATATTCAGTTGTGGTAAGTGCTTCAAAATTATTCTTTAACCCTTGATCTTCATGTAGAGGAACCACCTTTTCCTTGTGCTGAGCCAATTCTTAGTGAACTATCAGTAGCTCATTCTGTAATTTTCTTCTCTTACCAAGGGGGTGGAAAGGTGTGTCTCATCTGTTTGGACCTTTGCATCGTGGGTCTCTGTAGGGTTAGTCTGCATAGTAGCTTCAACTACTTCCTGAATTATACAATCAACTTGAACATTTTCTTCAACATATGTTTGGACAACAATGTCCACAGTGGGGTAGGTCGTTTGAGCTCCCTGTGAAAAGATACATGGCTCCTTAGTTTGTATGGCAGTATCTTCTCTCATACTTGGCTCAATCTGGGTTTCTTTTGGACAAACATTAAGAAAAGCTACTTGAGTCTAAGAACCCTTCACAGAACATCGTTCTGTTTGCGTTCCTCTAGTTTTCATTTCCACTTTCATATTCCCGGTTCTGGTTTCTTCGTTTAACCAATATTTTAGCTGCTTGATTACTTTCTTCTGTTTCCTATACCTTTTGAGCACCTTTCTAAGCCTAGCTCTGTAGGGCTTCTATACTCTAAGGCCTCCATCTAAAGTTTTGTTATCCTCTACTACCTATATAGGTTGTATTATGTCATCATCAGGAATGTTCCCAATTGGAACTATGTTTTCTGGTGGAATTTTTCCTTCCAACTCGTAATTATTATGCATTTCGTTTTCATGAGATACGAATGCAATGGTATATGCTAAACAATTATCATTCTTTTGGTCTTCTCCTTGGTAGGCCTTGTCCACAGGGGCCTTTGAAAAGGGAATATCATTTGGTTGGCATCCCTCAAGTTTCCATCTTCAGGGTTTCCTTCTGTTGGGGGGTCCATTGGACTGGTGCCTACTACTTGAGTTTCCTTTCTTCTAGTTGTTGCTTCACATTCCTCGGCTTCGAGGGGTGTTTCTGTAGTAGGAATTCACTCTCTCTATTCCTCCATGGCATCAGTGCATGGTTGGGTGCAATTCTATTTTTCAATGTTCCTTGGTTGTTCCCTACCTTTGGTAAACACTCCCATGCTTCCAAAAAACCTTGCCACTTCCTCACATTGTTGCAAAGGAGGTTCTTTCATACTAAGAGGAAGTGTGCAGGATGGTCCGACTTCCTCTACTTGGATTGGGAGGTGTCGCTGGGATTTTACTTGCACAGAGCGTCTACACTTAGCTGATTGGGTGTAGAGGGGCTCTTTCATTTTAGTATTTTCCTTGGGCCTAAGGTTCTTGGCCCTTACTTCTTTGTTTCCTCCTTTTCTTGTGGTGGATTCAAGGTCAGATTTATGATACTCTCCCATGTCAATTGTTGTTGTGCCAATCTATTTGTGATAATTAACTTAACTAACCCATGATGGCTGACTACACTATGTGGGTGCTTGGCTGTCCTTTCCCGTCAGGCAACATCGTGTAATAGGGAATTTAGATAAATGGTAAATTAACTGAAATTATTTGCTTTAAAATGGTTAGAAGTTTCATTTGGCAGGGCTTTACCACATCATGCCAGCCATCGCTGGTGATATATCTTTCGACGATGACTGCCAACTCTTTCCACGGTAGCTGCGACGCTGAAGGATGAATTCCTTTCCCTGTTCATACCAACCACTCGCCTGGGTCCTAGAATTCTTCAATTGTGTTGTATAAAAGGACGCGTTTGTCTACCCATTTCTCCCGTTCTACTGAAATTTGGGTGACTTCGGCTAGGACTTCTTCAAAAACGATCATGATTAGGCCTTTTACCATTATACTACTATTCTGCAAATTTTGCAGAAATTCCAGTGTTAGCTCTTCATGGAATCCTTGCAATCTATTTAAATACTACAACCATCCAGCGTGTTCAAGGATCTCATGAGCTTTATCCGAGACCATCAGTACTAGAGGTTCACTCCAGATTTCTCTTTCGCCCATAGCTGCTGTACTTGATGCTGGTTCCTCTGTGTACAACTATGTTTTACCCCTATAATGCAACAGAATGACAATGTATGTTACAACAACTATCAAGGAAATTATGCTGCTTGGATAATTATTATCATTTTTAGTTAAGTCATTCATCCTGTCAGCCATACTTAATGCAGAATCATAAGTTTGCATGCCTGCCATAATGGTTGTGATTCCTTGACCAATCATAATTTCCTGCTAATTATTACACATTCGTTCTCATCATGCAATTCATACTCCGAAGGTAATCCGAATGATTGTCACACATGTATCCATAACTAGAATGCGTGCCATCCATATGCAAGCCATCCCCCCTCTGATGAGAAAAGGGTGTCCACGTCCTTTCAGCACGTGGAAAATAAGAAAATAAACTAATGCGAAGTAAATTCCAACAACCAATCTAAAAAACACAACACACAAATCAGTAAAGCATTTAAGCAATATTTTTCGTCAGATGTGAATTGGCCAAATCAAATAAAAACAAAAATTTTAAGTCATTATGTCAAATATATTTATGGTAAGTGGAATTAATCACATCAGCACAATCAGCGTTTATGTTTAACGACTGTCATTTAATGCTCGGATGTATGGAACATAATAAATGTAGATTAAAGTCGCCATGCTATTTGGCTTGGAAAAGTGCTACCAAATAGAAATTTTTGTTAGAAATAAAGTCATAGGTGATAAGATGTAGATGTCATATTGCAATATATGATGATACTCCAATACCACAAGAAGAACCAATGCTGCCAGCAAGTATTCGTAGCCTCAGAAGTGTTGCTTTTTAACTCTCCATAATGAGCCATAGTCCTCCTTACAATTATTTTTTCTTTCTTTTGTAAAAAAGAGACCACTGAGCTGGCATGGTGACCAGATAATCATAGTGCCACTTAGTAGGGTGTAACAAAAATTATCAGGCTGGCTCGTGATGAGACCCCCTGTTCTTCTAAAAGATTAATTATCAAGAATGTCATTGCCTGAGTTTGGTAGCCAAATTGGAATGTCACCTGTTACATCCTTATGATCATGGTAGGATGGCTTGTGATGAGAGCCCCTATCCTCTTTGGACAATGTTTTAAGCATTTGGCTATTTTATTTCCTTTTGGAATCTTTCTTGTAGAAAAAGGGAGGTTCATTTGCTCCTTAAGAGTCAGGGATGGTGTAAGAAGTAAGAATATGCCAATGGAAGTTTTATACCCTTATCCCCTTAACATTATATAGATGAGTTTTATCCATTTGGAAGTATAAACATAAGCCAACATGGATTAAGGATAATGAACCATTTCATGATGTGTCCAAAAGAAAAGATGTTAAAACAACCATTGTAAAGATACACCATATTATCTTATGGATAAAGATAACCATCAAAAGGCTTCTAAAAGTCATAATGATATTGCTAGTACCATTTTTATTTAGAATAGGCACAAATAAAAGAAAATGGTGCTTATTTGCAATACAAAAGAAGAAGAAAATGGCATAATGATCAAGAGAAAAATGAGAAAAAATCACAATTTAGCTCTTACAAGGTGCGGTTCAACCGATTGAATGGAAATCGTTCAACCATTTGAACGACAAAATCAAAATAGAAAATAAGAAGAGTTGTTCAATTGATTGAACGAAAATCGTTCAATCATTTGCATAGAAAAACCAATCAAAAACAAAGAAAATGTTGTTCAATCAATTGAATGGTAGGTGTTCAATGGTTCGAACAACAAAAAAAACAACAAGGAAAGTATGTTGTTCAATCAATTGAATGGCAATCGTTCAAATGTTTGGGCAGCAAAAATAAAAAAGAAAAAAAAAATGTATTGTTCAATCAATTGAATGGAAAACGTTCAATCGTTTGAACAACGAGAAAAAAATGAAAAATGTGTTGTTCAATCAATTGAACAGAAAACATTCAATTGTTTGAACAATGAAAAACAAACAAGAAAAATGTTTTGTCTATCAATTGAACAACAAACTTTCAATTGCTTGAACAACAAAAAAACAAATGAAAAATGTCTTGTTCAATTAATTGAACGACAAATGTTCAATTTTTAGTTAGAGGAGGAATGACCTGTTATAGAGTCTTGTGAACCCAACATTTCGTACTACCATGTGAGTCCATCATCAGGGGATGCATCAATAGATATTCTCCAGATATTAATGATTTATCCATGAGCTCTATTTAGGGTATATATATATATATATATATATATATATATATATATATATATATATATATATATATATATATATATATATATATATATATATATATATATATATATATATATATATATATATATATATATATGTTTTTAAAGAAAAGATATATAAAATTTGGTCGGCAATTATCTTGTTAGTTTTTCATTTGTTTAATTATTTATTATTATTATTTATTTATATATATATTTTAATATATTAATTTGGTAATTTATTAATTAATTTATTAATTTGTTTAATTAATTAAATAATTTATTTGATTAATTAGTTAAAAAAATAGATTAATTAATTAATTTTACTATTTATTATTTATTAATATGTTTATTAATTTACTAATTTATTAATTTGTTTAATTGATTCATTAATTTGTTTGATTAATTAACTAATTTGTTTGATTAATTAATTAAAAGAATAGATTAATTAATTAATTTTATTATTAATTATTTATTAATAGTTTATTGATTTAATTTTATGTATTTTATTTGATTAATTAATTTATTTAATTAATTAATTGTTAATTAATAAATAAATAAATTAATTAATTAATTAGTAAATCAATAAAGAGTTAATTATTGATTTTTTATAATTTCAAGTAAAGGTTTCCAGGTGTTGCTTAGTTTTAATCCATCATCATGGTTCAAGTTATTCTTCCTTTTTTCTATTTCAATGGCTTTCTATTCATAGTTACAGTTGCGTTGCCCTTATAAGCCTTAAGGATGACTATGTTTTTATTTTTTCTGAGGTTGCTTAAGTAGCTATTAACAAAAAAGAAAAATGTGTTGTTCAATCAATTAAACGACAAACATTCAATTATTTGAACAACGAAAAAACAAAAGAAGGAAAATGTGTTCAATCAACTAAACGACAAACATTCAATTGTTTTCACAGTGAAATAAAGTAAAAACAAAAATGTGTTATTCAATCAATTGAATGACAAACGTTCAATTCTTTGAATAGAGAAAGACAAAAAAATAAAAATGTGTTGTTTAATCAATTTAACGACAAAGGTTCAATTGTTTGAACAGTGTAATGCAACAAAATAAAATTGCATTGTTCAATCAATTGAATGACAAACGTTCCATTGTTGAAAAGCAAGAATAAAAAAATGAAACTAAGAAAACGCATATTTACATGGTGATGCCTCGAAAGGCATGTACATTATTTATAGTTTTTCAAGCAATTTGATTTTTTTAAAGAAAAAGATGTTGGGTTATCATTACCTGTAGCTAGAATTTACATGGAGGGGTCCTTGCGTACCTGTTTGCAGAAAGAATCCTTGGTAAGTGGTTGATGATAAAGGTGTACTCGATGCTCATTTACCTTAAAGGAATTGCTGGATCCATCTATGGTAGTCAATGTAAGAGTACAGTTGCTATGTACTTCTTGAATCTCATAAGGACCGATCCATCTTGTTTGCAACTTTCCCGGGAAGTCCTGGAATCTACAATCATACAGAAGTGCCCAATCCCCTTTTTGAAACGTTTTCTTATTGATAAAACTGTCATGCCATTTTTCCCTTTGCTACTGTATTATTGCAGTTAGTTGCAAACCAGGCAATCGAGGCTCATATAGTTCATTAATCTACTGAAGACACTTGGTTCAGGCTTCTGTTAAATCTAGACCCACTTCCTAGGCCATCCTTAGAGTCTTTATTTTGAATTCGATTGGAAAAAATGGTTCTTTACCAAATACAAGCTGGTAGGGAGAGTTTCCAATAGTATTCCTCGAAGTCATAATATAGGCCCACAAGGCCTTTGGTAATCTAGCAGCCCAATCTCGCCGGTGCATTGAGACTATCTTGGTCATAATTGCTTCTATAACCTTGTTGGTGCTTTCGACTTGCCTGTTCGCCTATGGGTGATATGAAGAAGTGATCCTATGCATGATATGATGGCTTTTGAGAGTGGCAGTAATTTTGTGCCTTGTGAACTATTTTCCTCCATTTGTGATCACCTCTCGCAGTAATCCATACCACACAAATAGCCCAAAAAAGATGTTAATCACTGCCTCATCTGTGGCTCTTAGTAAATCTAATATTTCCACCCATTTTGTCACATAATCCGTGCCTACCAATATGTAGGCCTTTCGATTAGAAGGCGAATGGAATGGAACTATGAAGTCTAATGCCCAATGCTCGAAGGGTTCTATGAAAAATTGTGGCTGCAGAGGCATTTCATCAGATTGGCCAAGTCGGCCCATCCATTGGCAACTGTCGTAGGCCTGGGCATTTTTTTAGCATCCTTAAAATAGTGCGCCAATAATAGCCCATTTATAATACCTTATGTCCTATCCTTTGGTCTGTGAAATGTCCCCCATAGGGTTCGTCATGGCAAGCCTTCAGAATTTTATGTATCTCATCCTCGCGAATACATCTACGTATACACATGTCGGCCCTTGTATGAAAAATATATCTGCCTATCCAAGAGAACCGGGTGCTGCACCGAACAATCAATTTTCTTTCTCTTGTCCTTAAATGTTTAGGTAGCTTCCCTACTACCATATAATTTGCCACATCTGCGTACCATGGCACATTAAATGACATGACAAATAGATGTTCATCCGGGAATTGGTCATCTACCACCAGTGGATCATTAACCTTTGGGATTCAAGATAGAAAATCAAAAATTGGATTTTCCTTTCCTGGATGATATTCGATAGTAATGTCGAACTCCTACAGAAGAAATAGCCACGATGTTACTCGACCATTTATGATTGGTTTATTAGCTAGGTACCTAATGGCAGAGTGATCAATGTACACAAAGACTTGGTAGCCAGTTATATAGTGTCTAAATTTGTCTATTGCATAAATAACAACTAAGAATTCCTTTTTTGTCACTGTGTAATTGAGTTCTGTAGGAGTGAAAGTTTTTATAATATAATATATAGCATAAGGTTTCTTGTCCTCCTCCTAGCTGAGAACAATGCCTATAGCTACATCGAATCTGTCCATGGAGATGTGGAAAGGTAGCTCCCAGTTTGGTCCATGTAATGCAAGTGTTGTTGAGACTAGTTTCTTTAAACCTGAAAAAGCTTTGTCAAACTTGTCAGGCCAACTGAAATCAACATTTCCAATTAGAGAGTATAAGGGTGCCACAATCTATGAAAGATTCTTGATAAAGCTGCGACAATAACCTGCATATCCTAGGAAACCACGTACCTTCGTTTGGGTGCAGGGGGTAGGCAGTAAAATAATTACTTGTATCTTTGCTGGATCTACCGATATTCCTTCTACAAAGATGTAATGTCCCAGGATCATGTCCTCAATCATCATCATGTGACACTTGACATTGCTTAAGCAAAACCTGGTAGCAATGCATCGTTCTAAGACCTTTTCTAGCATTTACAATGCTTGATCAAAATCATTCCATATGGAGTAAAGTCATCCATATATACCTCCAGTCCTTGATTTACTAGATCAACAAAGATGCTTAGTATAGCTCTTTGAAACATGGCTAGGGTGTTGCACAAGCCAAATGGTAATACCTTGTATGCAAATGTGCCCCAGGGACAGGTGAAGGTTGTTTTATTCTAGTCTTCAGGGGCAATATGAATTTGATTGTAACCACTGAAGCCGTTTAAAAAGGAGAAGAACTGCTTCCCTGCCAACGTATTGAGGACCTGATCAATGAATACGAGGGGAAAGTGATATTTTTGTGTTGCCTTGTTTAGCTCTCGATAGTCTACACAAATGCGCCACTTCGCATTTTTATTAGGGATGACCACCAGTGGAGAGACCCATTTACTGTACGAGATAAGATAAATAAAGTTTACATCGAGTAGCTTCTGCAGTTCTTCTTTCATGATATCCTTGAGGTGTGGGTTCAACCTTTGTTGAGGCTGCTAGATGGGTTGCACATCCTTCTCTGTCAAATGTGGTGTGTACATAGCTAAGGTTCTATCCCTTTCATATCAGGATAATACCAGGCAAAATCCCCTTTATTTTTCTGCAATACCTGGATAAGCTTTTTCTGTTGTTTGTTATCCAAATCAACATTTATATTTATAAGTTTTCTTGGTTCGATCTCAACTGGTGTGATATTATGAACAACAATCATCTGAATATGCTGGTCATCTGTATCCTTCAGGGGATCTTCCATGGCTTCGTTATCAAGGATTTCTTTCAGCATTTGACACTCTACATTACTCACATTAGCTTGTTGATTTATAAAATTGTTAATAACATCATCTTCAATCTAATCTTTAAATTCCAATGGTTCCACTACTGTAAGTGGTGAACGAATGCTCTCTTCTAGCTACATTGGTGGTTGCTTGCATATTTTTACAATGGGAAAACTTGGCCTGGCAGGAGGATATAACACCAAATTTTTTACAGCATCTCCCATTGCAATAGCCATGCTTCCTTCTCGACAGTCAATATATGGATGAGCTGTTGCCAGCCAAGGTCATCCCAGAATCAAAGAATGCCCATCAAACTTACTCCTTGGCTTTATAACCAAGAAATCTACTAGATATTCCCATGATTCAATAGAAACTGTGATATCTTGTAAGGTCCATTCTAGTCTTAGCACTGATCGGTCAACAAGTTCTAATAAAGTGGTGGTTGGTTCTAAGGTTGTAATACCAAGCGCTTGACAAGTTTCCGTTGTTAATATGTTAATGGCAGCTCCTAGGTCAACTAGTGTATTTGGAAAATATCGGCCATATACCTAAACTGTTACTATGGGGTTTCCAAGATATTCAGACTTTATTGGAGTTTCCTCTCCCAAGAGTATATGAGATAAGGTTCGTACAACATGTATAGTGGGTGAGTTTTTTACCTTCCTCATAGGCATCCTTACACACAATTCTTTGATTCTTTTTGCATAGTTGGGGATGTTTTGAATGGCCTACAGGAGAGGGAACTTAATACACAATTTTTTTAGTTCCCCTACAAGATCAAAATCACGGTAAACAATTGGTTTAGGTATCGTTATCCTTTCAGGGAATGGAGGAGAAGTGACTATAAGTTTCTGAGGGTCATCATGTTGATCTGTTTCATCCCCTTGCTTTGATTTAGTATTATTTACAAGTGGTGGAACATGTACAAGTGATGGAATATGTACATGTGGAGTTACATTTTAAATGGAAGGTTGGTCCCTATTTTCCTCTGGGGCAATGATACTTCCTGACCTCAATCTGAGCTCATTACATTCTTTTTGCTCAATCTCATCCTCTAGGTTTTCAATAATTTGTATCAACTGGACTGGTTTGTTATTGGGATTCGGGTTCAGCTATGCTAGTAACTATGGCTGCAAAAGAGGCTAAGAATTTCGTTGTAATCTATAAGGAGCTGACATTGTGGGTTTAGGCTGAAAACCTATCCCCATAGGTACATTAGATATTCCCAGAGGTCGCTGCCAGTTTGTAGAACAATTCGGATTTTGAGAGGTGGAGGTAGACCATTGGGATTCCCTTGCCAAATCGGAGTAAAAGAAGAATTCGACCACCCATTTCCTGGAAAAGGTTGTACTGGCCAGGATTTCATAGGGAATGGTGAGCTTTTCTAATTTGGGTAGGGTGATTGGCCTTTCCAGGTTTCCCCAAGGTTCTGTTGTTGATTAAACTGCGAGAAAGGAAAGAATTGGGATGTGTCTTGTGACATACTTGTAGGTTTAGCTTGCCATTGTCGACATTGGTTCATCAAATATACCAGTTTTGTCTCTTCCTCTACTTCTTTGAATACTACTTTTAGCCTGGGTAAGTATGGACATTGTTCATTGTTGTGATCTTTAGTACAGATGGTGCACGTCTGAACCATGTCTAATGTGCATTCCTATTGGTTGCGCTTCTTTCGACAACGTGGGAAGAAGATGGCCAAATTTTGTTATGGTAAAGCTTGTTTCTATTTAGCTTGTAGGATGTCTAGCTGTCTTGTAAGATTGCTCAGGATGTCTGTCTTAAAATCTTCCAGGAGGTTTCCAATCTCCATCTGTGTTACACCCCCACCATGTGGTTTTCTTCCTCTACTCATTGGATCTCGGCTAGTTGCTCCTATACGTGTGCTTCCCTGTGAACACGTGATACATAAACAAATAATTTCATCATAATCTTGCTAAGAAATATCTCCTTTTCCCATAAATTTTAGAGTTTATACCCATTCCTCTTTCATTCCTTTAATCAAGATAACTCTTAGAACTTCTTTTGATAGGGCAGTGTGTGGAGATCTTTGCAAATTATAATTAAATCCTTCTACATATTCTTCTAGTGTTTCATTATCTTTTGCAGTCATCTTAAAAATCTCATCTTTCAGTTCCCTAGTTTTACAAAAGTCTTATTATCTTTTAAGGAAGGAGGTTCTCATTTCATGCCAAGAATTGATGGTTCGCCCGCCTAGACCCACAAACCATCTCAAAGGTGCCCCTTTTAGAGTGGAAGGGAACAATTTCAACTTTTGGGGGTGAGTGGTATAGTCATACCCTCTACAGAGGACATCAAACGCAAACAGGAAAGCATTAGGATCCTCTGTCATCATCCAATGGAAGATTTGGATGCTATGTAGAGGAATAGCCTTAAGAGGGGCATTGGCCACTTGGTCGACTATGGGGTACTCTAATGTCGAGGTTTGACCTTGGGGTGGCTGATATGCCATTTGATCAAAGATATGTCAATAATCTTTGGGGATTTCAATGGGTGCTTCTGGAGTAAGTAGAGAGTTAGCAACCCAAGTTGACTTTACAACATTTCCTAGGTCTGGAATCTCAAGAGATCCTTGTTCAGACAATTGTGGTTATGCTTTAGCAGCCCCACTAGATTCTGCTTTTCCTTCTCTTAAGTTACAAGATTTTCCCTCTTGTATAAGATCAGAGTGTAAACTTATTGTATCTTTAAAAATCTCTTTTGATCCTCCTACTAGGATTTGAATCTCAGCATGAGCTGTAGATGGTGAGCCTAGTGCTTGAGGGATAGGAGTAGAAATTTTTCCAGGTATAGCATGGAATCCTACTAACGCTTGAGACTCTGCTCTTCTTATGATTTCATTTATAAAGGTCATTCTCCCAAGGTTCACCAATCCTTTGGGTTTTGTGGGTTTTGGTAGAGGTTTCTGCTCTTTTTCTATCTTTTCATTTCTAGTCATTCATAAAAACAATTCCTATTTAACCTCTAAGGTTTTGCTGTAAAGCAGGTAGGTAAAAAAGCACTTTACTTGCTAGGTACACAGGCCCTTACCTTATGTTTTTAAAACCCAGTTCTCCTATAGCAAAGAAATAAAAACAATCACTTGAAACACTCTCCCTGCCAATGGTGCCAAAATGTTGGCTCAATAAGATGTCTTTTTACAGGTAATCTTAATCCCTACATTAGTTTTCAACCCAAGGTAAGTCTTTTTATCTCAAGAGTGTGAACAGAGTATGTGCAGTGAATCTAGAGGTTATCTAATGATGAACCATTGCAATTACAAAAGGTTAGTTCTTCAATTCCATTCACACAATTCTGAAAAGAGCTATATATGGAAGAAATACTCTCAACGCACTCTGCAATTCTACGCAACTTGTTCCGAAATCAATTGAAACTGAATGCAAATAAGAATTACACTTAAAATCATTTAAATAGGCTTAAGTAAAGAAAATATGACTATTTAACAACATTGTTAATCTATAACAACCCAAATATATCTGCATTACTCAATTGAACAACAATAGTAAGTTAACAACAATCAATAGTCGATAATTGAACAAAAATCGGTAATGGAATGAAAAATAGCTATAAAGGGTTCCTAATTGGAAAATGTTCTATATTGCAATCTATATAAGTTAACCAGTCTTGTCTTTCAAGGTCTATGATAACCTCTATTCAAATGAACAACAATCTACTATCAACACGCATTCACTCATGCTAATCAAAGTGCTACTTAAATATATCTCACAACTTCACTCTGAATCTAATTGAACAACAATATAAATCAATATCATAAATCTTCATGATAAATGAAATAAATGAACATTAAATCAATTGAAAGGACTGAATATAAAACTATAACACAAAGGAGCAGTGTAACTTCTTATGAATGGGCCCAGAGTCGTCAAAATCCTCTACTTAATAAAAGCTCAAAATATGAAGATGTATCAAACACAAACTTCTTTCATTAACTTCAGGCAACGACTGATAGAGTCACTGATATAATAGTGTATATGTTTCAAAAATAATAATTGGAAATTAAAAGTCTGAACTATATCTAACTGCCTTTTAGCCCTATATACAACATAAAAGAGAAACGTGGATAAAAGTGAATGATTTCATAATATAAAATCTGATCATGTGATAAAATAGGAATGTTCAAACTAATCTTCTGCTTCCTTGTCTGCCCAAGATGCCATGGCTTTTCCCTTTTATGGCCTCGTTCTGTTCTGCCAACTGAACAACTTTTTCCCAATCCACATCTCTGCATAAAAAGATAGCAAAGAATCATTTTTTCATACTAGATTTTCCTATTCTATCACCAAATAGTTTCATCCAACTTTAGCCGATATTTTCATCATTTTAATCTATAAATGGAGATAATCTTATATGGATGAATGATAAATTGTTATGAAACCAGCTCACAAAAAGATATAAAAGAAAGATAAATGCCTCAGAATTCAGCCTCTTCGAGGGGGAAACCTCCTTGACATTACATAAATGAATAATTCTTTGATGATACAAATGAAAAGACCTCCTTCCTATATATAGGAGTCTAAGGGGACATAATATAATCAGAGATGACATAACAATAATAATGTAAGGGCACAATAATAACAATAGTGGGCTTCTATGGGGCACAATAATAACAATGTGGGGACTACATGGGTACAAAAGTATAATAAGGGGGTTGTACTAATAAAAATAAAGGGTTACATTAGTAGTATATGAGCCTAACACGCGTGTCTCCTTCAAAAGGTGTTTTCATCAATGCTTGAGTAGTTCTTGATGCTTCTGCATAAAATTCTTGTCCTCCCATGTGGAATGTTCAGTCGGTAAGTTATTCCACTTGATGAGATACTTTGAAATTGATCGATTTCATAACTACCAAGTTCTTGTTTCTGTGACTTCTCCAGGTTCCAATATGATTTTTTCTTCCTCTTCAAGTTCTGGCAATATTGTTTGAATTGGGATCTTCTGCAACTTTTGAATGAGTGGCCACACTTCTTTGTCCTTCTTCCATCCATCCCTTGCTTTTCTTATCCAATCTGGTTTGATAATAGAAATATCAAAAAACAATGCTTCCACATCCTCATCCTTTCTTGAGAGTGAATTTGCAACAAAAATTTTCTTCCCTTTTCTGTAGATGATGTCAAAGTCATAACCCAACATATTTGTGACCCATTTTTTCTGTTCTTCTAAAGATAATATTTGTTCTAAAAATTATTTAGGACTATCATGATCTATTTTTACCTTGAAGTGTCTTCCCATTGGGTAAGGTCGTTGTTTATTAAGTGCATGTAGTATTGCCAACATTTCCTTCTCATAAATAACTTGCTTGAGATGTAGTTGTAAAAATACCCACTCACCTACATCAAAACTTTTTTCACTGCGATGTTGATATCCCTATTGTTTCATTCGATTCTGCACCAAAGTGGTGTTATCCTTTAAAATTTGGATAAATTGTTGTTTATGCTCAATGTGATCATTCACTGCTTGATCATTTTTCTTCTTGATATGTCCTTCTATATTTAGAGTTTGAGGAGTGGTAATTTCTTCCAATGCTTTAAAAGATATGGTTGGATTCATTTCTTGATGCTCGATGTGATCTTTTACTTCTTGAACATTTTTCTTCTTTATATTTCCTTCTATCATGACAGTTTGAGGAGTGGTAATTCTGGCCAATGCATAACAAGATATGGTTGGATTCATTTCTTCTTTCTCAATGTGATCTTTCACTTCTTGAACCTTTCTCTTCTTGATATGTCCTTCTATCTTCAGAGTTTGAGGAGTGGTAATTCTTTCCAATGCTTTACAAGATATGGTTGGATTCATTTCTTCTTTCTCTGGGGTTGGTTCTTGGTGTATATCCTCTTCTTTTGATGTTTCTTGATCCTTTTCTTCCTCCTCTTCATAATCTATGTAAAATAATGTCTTCTCAGCAAACTTATGTCCTTTAGTTCATTTGCTATCACAATTGTAACAAAGCCCTTGTCCTCTTTTTTCTTCCAATTGTAGTGGTGTAAACCTTGTAGGTTGTGGAAGGCTAGGAGAAAAAAAACTTCCATAATTATAATCATGAGTGGTGGGATTCCTTGTTTCCATAATTTCACTTCCAATTTTTCTTGCCCACCTGAATGCCTTCTCCAGTGAATCAGGTTCCCAAAGATAAACCTCATGCTGAATGTTATCCTTTAAAGTACCTAAGAATATATCAATCCTTTGATTCTCTAGAATACCATTTACCCTTATATTCAATTTTTGAAAGTCCTCAATGTTCTCTACCATTGAACCCTTTTTTTGAGATTTATCAATTGGCTAAAGAAGGTGTTTTTCTTTGTATCCTCATAATGTGCTATTTATTCCTCCATGAAAATTGACCATGTGACAAGTGGTTTATGAGAAAAAAGCCCTTTATACCATAAAAAATGATTTGGTTCTAAATAATTAGATCCAATACGTACCTGTTGTAATAATGGTACACCATGTAGATCAAAATATTTTTCCATTTGTAGTATCCAATTTACCGGATCCTTGCCATCAAACTTCCTCATCTTGCTTTTTCTTGATTTTAGGAGCTTGATCTTGAAGTGACTATAACTTTGTACTTTCAGATCTTTAAGTTTTGAAATTTTGATCTGTAATATTCCTCTGAGTCCTCTTTCTAACTCCCCAACTCTTAGTGCCATTGGATTCCTGAAGAATTATCTATTCCCAATATCCAACGATGACCTAATTATAGACTGGTTCAGTAGAGCGAAATTGTACGATATGATACAAGTCCTTGTTTCAACCTTTGGTTCTAAAAATGGTACCCAAAAAACCAAAGTCCATCCTCTTTCAGTAACTTCTTATGAAAATTCAATTAGATGATCAGAGCGAAAGTTATGATAATTTTCCCAAGGTGACCTATTTGGAATGTAATTCGGGGGTCTGCAAAAACCCTAACTTCCTCAAATTATATCTCCAAAAATATAGTGAGACAGGATTTGAAATTTAGAGCCGCGGTTCAGAAAGATTTCATCTCAAATGGGTTTTTTTTCTTCTAAAATGTCTCAGAAACAAAGTTATAGTGAAAATTCCATGATGTCCTATTCAGAATGTAATTTGGGGGTCTGAAAAAACACTAACTTTCTCGCATCATATCTTCGAAAATATAGTGAGACAAGATTTAAAATTCAGACATGAAGTTCAACACGATTTCTTCTCAAATGGGTTTTTTTTCACTTCTGAAACATCACAGAAAAAGAGTTATAGCGAAAATTTCATGATGTCCTGTTTGGAGCAGTGAAATCGTAGAATCGAAATCTCTGATACCAAATGTTATGAAACCAGCTCACAGAAAGATAGAAAATAAAGACAAACACCTTAGAATTCAGCCTCTTCAAGGGCGAAACCTCCTTTATGTTAGCTACCTATACCAATAGGTTTCATATTTCACGATTGGCAAAGAAAGTTCCAAATATGCTCTGCTTTGGTGATGCAAAGATCCCATATTTCCAAGAGAAGACAATGTGTGTATATATCTTGATGTTGTCTCAATTTTGATGGATGGTCCAACAGCCTAATCTGGATCATGCGATGTTTTAATTTTCTGTTGTAGAATAGAGAAAGAAGTCTGTCCAAACTGTTTAATCTTAGCAGACCAGTAGTTAGGTAGAGAACTAAGGTTCCCAACTGCTTAATCTGGGACCTTGGAAGCAATAAGGGTAGTTCTAGATAGAAAATCAAAAGAAAAAGCCAAAGGAAAAGAAAAGGAAAATAAGGGTCTGCAAGTCTAAGTGCACCCTACATGAAGAAACAAAAAATGCTAGGCAAGTAGATGGGTAGGTAGATGGGGTTGCAGAAATGTCATTCATTTCAACTGAATTTTGCTGGTCTAGCATAAAGGAACATCAGTGGATAGAGAAGCTCCTCTTCTCCATCATGTTGCAGCAAAGCAAAGGAGCATGACTAACTCCCTTTCCTCCCCTTTCACATTTATTACTAACATCCCTTCATCAATTGTCTTCATGAAAGAATTTAAGGTTTTATGTTGGTTCTTATTCCTTTAAAAGCCACATTTCTTGTCTAAAATTCTTTTCATTTTGATCTACTCCCTAAGCTAAGTTGTTTTTTATATAAACTTAGTGATATCACTCCTCGTTCACCTCTTCCATTCATATTAACCCCTAACTTCTTATTATCTAAATCCCCTATGTTACCCTTTCCCTATTATTATAAACACCATGGTGTATAAACCCCAAGCATTCTATAAATATCCCTTCCCCCTTGGCATTATAGCCATATGTTTACAGTCAGGGATTAAATTGACATCTGGTCAGTTTAAGAACCCAAAACCTACCCCTCTTCCCCCTTCAGAATTTATCTAAACCATTAACCCCTTCATTTGCTAAAGAAACTTGTAAAAAACCCCATTTTCACCCCTAACCCGCTTCATTTGCAAAATATACATAAAAACCCACTTTTCCCATTTTACCCAAAGTATTGGCGCGATGTGCGTTTTGATAAAATACATTGAAAAGTCATACAAAGTCGCCAAATTCCACAGTCCCACTGGGCGCGCTTTTCAAACAAATATATTATTTTAATCCCCGCCCACGTCCGTATCAACCTGGCACCTTAACGATCCGTCGACCGTCGGATCTGGCCCTTTTCATCTAACGGCTCTCATGCATTTCGGACCAGGCCCGACGTCCGTAAGTTACCTTCCGAAATCTGTCAGAGGGTGACGTCAGGCCTCTGCCACGCGTCACCCCCAAATCGTATCGGAGTGCCCTCTGACAATTCCGCTTCCGTATAGAGAGCGGTGCGATATTATACCGCTTACCGTTTCCGGTTTCTGTGAACCCGTCACTACCACGTCCTTACCGCATCACTGCTACATCACCGCCGCGTCAGCGCCCCCGTCCACCACTGCTCTGACCTGCCTGCCACCTCACCATCCCCGTGGACCACTCTCAAGCCGCCACGTCACTCGATGATGTCATGCTGATGTCATCCGACCTTGACCCCACTTGATGACGTCATGCTGACATCATCCAAAAAAAGTGCCAAATAACCCAAAAATCTATATTTTGGCCGAAAATTCGTGTTTTTCATTACTTTTGCAAAAAACGACTGTGGAACCTCTACATGTATTTTACGACCAAACAAGCGTCAACCTGCTGAATTCGACTCGAGGACCGTTGGTGCGCCAATTCCACCTGCATTTGTGACTATTGCCAACAGTTTACCAGGTATTTATCCCAGTCATTCCCTCTACCCCTAGTTTTATCCTGCATTCTCCAACAATAGCTTAAAGAGTAAGAAAACACTATGTTTACCGCTAAATCCCCTGTGGCTAGCCTCCATTTTCAGTTGTAAAGGAGAAATTTGCCTGCAGAGCCTTGTTTACCCGAGTTTTCACAAAACATACAGTTAGTTCGCGCATTCGTGAACTGAGAACCCAAGCTGCACCAATTCACCGTAAAGAGAGTTTTTTAAGGCCAAGCATTTGCCCTATCAGTGCTCTGAGCAGTGTTTCAATTGCTGCCATTGCCATTTTATCCTCTGTTCCTCAGTAAATCACCTCTCTTTCCAAGAAATACTCCTTTGTGTTGCTTTGCATAGTAACACCAGTGCATACAAACAGAATCCTAAAGTAACCATGGATGCACCAGTAGCTCCTGTAGCCTTGAATATTGCTCCATTAAATGCCCCTCAGAGAGAATTGGAATGGCAACCATTAGCAGACCTGGATTATCAAATATCAGAAGAAATGCTAATGCACAACAAGTACCACATCCACTTGTTAAACGAATTGAAGATTAAACACGAGACTGGAACAAATGTATTGGGCATTTGGGATTCTTTCCTCCCTATCTTCAAGCTCCCTCAGGTCAACCAGTTTCCTGACCTAATCCACCTATGTGCTGACTGCTACGACGCCACTCAGAGGGCTGTGATTGACCCTTCAGGCTCAGTTGTTTTCTATGTCACCCCTGAAGCGATCAGAGAGATGCTGCACTTCAAAAATGAGAAGAAATTAGTTCCTTTATCACTGATTGATCTGATAAAGAAAGGAGCTAAATTGACAGATGCTCAGGTCACCAAACTAAATCAATTGTACATTGACTCTGACACCGTGAAGTACCCTCCCATTTCTCATGTTTACCTCAACCAATTGGGCAGGGACCTTGTAGACATGATCAGTCCCATTCTGGGCTATAATTCAATTGAGTTTGTTGATGAAACTGTGTTGGTGATGATGCTCATGTTTTCCCCTGGCAAGTCTCCAATCTACTATGACTATGCCACCTACATATCTGACAAAATACATGAGCAATTAATGAACTTGACAAGAGAAAGGGTGTTCAGATACACCTCCTACATCTACCACTTAATTTTGTATTATCAACATGAGAAATTTCACTTTGCTGTGAAGAGAGTGGATGGACAAGGAAATCCAAGGTTAGTGGTTTATTGGTCCTCTGCCTTCCACTACAGATCTTGTTCTCCATACACTTATTGTGAGTTTATAGACCTTTTCATACACCCAGCCATGTCTCTGCTTCTGAGCTCACCTCCTCCAAGGCTAACTGATGAGATGCAGAGAGTTCTTCAATTGTCTAAGGTATACAACATTGGGGATTGGTACTATTACCAAAACCACACCGTCATCAGAATATATGGATGTGAGTTGCCCCCATACAGATTACCCAAATATGTGCCCATGAGATTGTTTGCCCTTGAATACTTCAGGCAATTTGGGAATGCTGATGTACTACACTTTTCAGGCAAAGGCAAGAAAGCACAGCTCAAAGTCAGAAACCAACTAGGCCACTTCATTTACAACAAAAGGGAGGAAGGTTGGCAAGAGGCAGATAGAATGCTAGAATCCCTTGGCCTACAGACCACCTTCCTTTGGAAACCATACGACCCCAATCATTTCATAAGCCTAAGAAGGGTCAAATATAGGCTGGCCAATTATGGCCACTTAAGGTTGCCTCACATAGAAAAATATGCAAATCAAATAAAGTGGAGGAGAGGAACCTTAGAGGAGGCTGCCACACAAGAAGAATTAAATCAAAGAGTAGTAAAAAACCTCCAAAAGTTGGCTGACTTGGAGCTTTGTTCACAGGTATTTGCTCTTCCAGGCACTCAAGTGGGAGCAGCTGCCTCATCTTCTACAGCACATCAGCAAGCAGCCAAAGCTACTGATCAAACTGCTAGCAAAGGCAAAGAGAAAGAGATGGAGCCAGAGCAGCCACCTCATGAAGAGGTGCAGCATGAAGAGGTACAGCAGCAGGAAATGCAGCAACAGCAACAGGTACAACAGCAACAAGAGGGGCAACAAGAAAAAGAGAAATCAGGGCAGCAAGCACAGGACACTCTGCCTCCTAGGCAGGAGACAACAGTGGAAGCCTCAGTCCTCCAGACCCCACAAAATGAGGATAGAAATCGGAAGAGGGACAGAGAGACTCCCCTCACTACCTCCACAACTCAAGGGGATAAAAGACAAAGGATGAATCCCCTCTCTGAGGAGGAAATGCCTATGGGACAGTCTTTGGGCATGGGCCCACCTAGCATGGAAGCATCTGCAAGTTCCTTCCAGCAGGAACAAGAGAGGACAGTGGGAGGAGAAGTCAGCTCCTCCAGCCAGCAAAGGGAAGCTGAAGCAGGCATCAAACAACAATTCATTGATATCAAAAGGAGGAATGAGCCACTCAAGATACAACTCTACAATCACTTGTTGAAGATGGCCCCTACAAACCAACAAAGGCTAATGTCTGCATACGATGTACATGAGGGCAAAATGATCATGAGCCACTTCATGCCAACCGCGTTGCAGCCACAGTCCCCTGCAGACTACTTAAGGACTAATCTTGAGGTCCTTGCCAAGGACATCCACCCAATGGATCAAATTGAACTACATAAGCAAACGGGTGAGATGGTGTATGCCTCCTTGGCAGATAAAACATTAGTGAACTACAGGCTGGAAAACAGCCTAAACAACACAGCTGCCCAACTTGAGTTGGAAAGGGCATCCTCTCAAGCAAAGGACAACCGAATCAAAGCCTTAGAAGAGATAATCATAGAACTTGGGCATGATCCCAAGGACATCAAGGCTGTACAAGCATTATTGAAATTAAGAGATGCAGATATGGCAGCACTAAGGAAAATGATTAAAGTCCCAGCAACTATTCACCCACAAACTGAAGAAGTTGCCCAGCTGAGACATGACCAAGATGCAGCAGCTATGCTGGTCTCATTATACAAACAGCTGATCCAGACACAGGAGAAATTGGGAGAATCAGAGGCGGCATTGCAGGCAGCATTGCAACAAAAGGAAGGAGGTCAAACATCTCAGCCTCCTCCAGAGATAATTAACCTGGAGGAACCTCCTCAAACTACTGCTCCTCCCACTGAACAGACAGAACAGGCAGCACCATCTACATCAACACCAGCACCAACAACAGAGCAGGCTCCAAGCCTGGATATGCAGAAGCTAAGGAGTGAAATCCAAGCCCTGGAAGCCCAAATGACAGAACTAAATGAGGCCAGGGAGAATTTAGTCAAGTTGAATGAAAAATATGATAAATCAAAACAAAATGTAGCTGAGAAAGGAAGAGAGATAAAGGCTCTCAAAGAGAAGATAAAGGAGCTGGAGAAGGAGCTCACACTTGACAAAGTGATAGCTGAGCTCAAGACAGTCCTATGGGCCCACATTGGCCAATCAATCACTGATCAATGGCAATACATTGAGACCATTCATGAGAAAATAGAGCTCATAGGGAAAGCACATAGGGAAATTCAGAGAGCAAGGACAGCTCTAGGCAATATGCCTGAGGTTGCCAACAGAATGATTAATGTGCTCAATAACAGAACAAGTGCTCAGCTGGTGACAATGGGAATTACAAGCAGAACTGAAACCATCCAGCTTATAAAGAGGGTCCTTACACTGAGAAGCCTGGTACAAACACTGGAAAGAAGAAGCGAGGACATGCAGACAGAGGTAAACAAGTTCATGGACAAGTTCACAGCACTACAGGGCAAAGGTCTCCCTAGCTTACTGAACAGCGCAGGGAGACTACTTTCACATGAGCATTATGCCAAAAGGATCAATTCATTCGCTACTAATCAGATCACTGAAAGACCCAGTACTTCAGAAGAAACAGGGCCAACATCTGGACAAAGTCTCTATAACAGGGTAGAGAACTTATTTTTCATCATGAATGAAATTAAACATTTGTTTGAAGTGCCTCCAAATTTCTACAAATACACAGAGGCAGATGAGACCTTAGAGGAAATTCTGAGACATCAATTGCCCACATAGGAATTTTGGACTAAAATTATACAGTTAATACTGTAAAACAAGAGCCTGTAATCAAGTTTTTTCATTAAAATACATAAGTCATCATACACAAGAAAAAGTTGATGAATTCATGCATGTATGGAGAAAAATGGGTTGAGCCAACTCAGCAAATCTACTCGGCCACCAAAGCAACACTGACAGTCACAGGTGACAGGGCCGAGAAAGCTACAGCACGACAGCCATAAAGACACATCATCCAACATTAAAAACAGAACGTTCAAACCGACTCAGTGACCTCCAAAGGTCAAAAAGTCTTCTGACAGAATTAAAGAGCATTTATTTTGTATTCAAAGCTGTAATAACTTTCTTATCTGTTGTTCTGTAATAGTTGGTGAACGTATTTATTTCCAGATGACTCAACGGTTCAGATATTTTGTATGACCGATTGTATATATTCCCCCTCGCATAAGCTTGCAGGGGTTGTTGTTGATTTCTCTTCTAGAGTTCTTATGCTATAATTTTTCAGAGAATTCATACAAATCTGATGGAATTTCCAAAGCTCTGCGTTATCTGAGGCATTGTGGTGTTTTGCTGAATGTTACAGGATTCCTGCGTACTTCATGGCACAATAAGTTTTCCTTAAAAACTCTTCGTTATGTGTTTTGTTATCTTTTCATATCTCATTCCTGTTTCTGTGTTTTGTAGTTAATGGCAAAGAAAAAGAATAGTTCTAGGATTTAATCACAGATTACCCTGAACTCAATCTAAGCTATTATAAATGTTTTTCTTCAGTTATAGTAATAAAGGTGTAATTCTTAATTGCTGCACCTTCACACTATATCTTTCACAGTGATTATTGTTTCAGGAATTCAAGTTTGCTCCTGTGCAATATATCTTTTTCTCACACCCCAGCTTAGTGGAAAATTCTTAATTGCTTTTCACTGGTTATATACATTTCACCATCACAATTTCAAGTTTGTTTCATGAAGTATTTAAATGGCCCTGTAGTTTCATCAACCCAACTCAATATTTCAAACGACCTGTAGCCACAGACTCCATTGCCCAATGGATTAACACTATCTGAAGACTTTCACCTTAGGTACAGAAAGATATCCCTCAACCAAAACATAAACCAAACCCTGAACTCATAACTAGCCTAAAATCTTCACAAAACAGAGACAAACCTTAAAGAGAGAGCCCTCTCTGATTACAGTTTGGCTAGAAGTTGTAATCCAAAGATTGGTTAGTGGTTACCCCGGCCGTATTCCCTTGGGAGTCAAAGGGAACAACCTGGGTGTTAACACTTTACATTACACAAATGAATAATTCTTCGATGATACAAATGAAAAGTCCTCCTTTCTATATATAGGAGTCTAAGGGGTCATAATATAATCAGAGCTGACATAACAATAATAATGTAAGGGAACAATAATAACAATAGTGGGCTTCTATGGGGCACAATAATAACAATATGGGGACTACATGGGTACAACAATATAATAAGGGGGTTGTACTAATAAGAATAAGGGGTTACACTAGTTGTATAGGGGCCTAACATAAATGAAGCAGTTTATGTGGAGAAATCATACCCTTTTCTTGTCCCAACAACATCTAAATGGTCTCTATTTACTGCTTGATCAATGAAAGATTCAAATTCAAGCTTCAATTGTGATCATCCTACTTCCTGGAACCTTATTTATGTTTGATGTTCTCATTGTGTTGGCGTACTTAATTTCTTTGTCAAGCAATGGTCAATGTAAGAAGATTTTGCAGTAAATAGGAAAATCATACATTAATTGTTTTTGAAAATTATATATAACTGCAAAATTTAAGCTTGAAACATTTATTATAACAAATCCACATCACACATTCAAGTCACATGGATTTCATTTTCCCCTTTAAGTGTTACACGAAAGAAAATAATGTGTCGAATTCTATCACAACCATAATTTTAAATTCTCCTGTGAATTTATGTTTTGTCCTCCTTTTAATGATCATTTTTAATCATAGAACTAACATAATCAAAATTGTATACAATCCAAGAAAATTGTTTGCATTAGACTATCCTTGAGAATTCTTCATAACCACATATAATACACAATTAGCCTTTAAATATATGTTGAATCTATTTTATGAGTAATTGTTTGTTTGAAAGTGAATTGGGACCAAAGTTGGGGGAAACATACTATTAAATTAGGTCTTTTTACTAGGTTGTATTTCTATTGATTTTGATTGGGAGTATTCGTAACCCTTGGGTTTAACATTAAAATTAAAAAAAATGGTGGATGATAATGGAGAATTAGGTGCTAACAAGCTTACAGGAGAAATTAGGAATTCCTTTAAGCTAAATAAACATGGGTGTATGACCAAACAATTAATAATTCCACCAATAGAAAACATATATGAAATTTACTTGTTCCTTTAAAACCCTTGCAAGAAATATCGAGAAAGACAAGATACTCTTCAAGATAGCTTGATAGATCTTGTAAAATTGAAACAAACCATCATATTGATGCCAAAATTCATTTAAGCTAAGATCTTAAAAAAATTCTACATAATTTAC
This sequence comes from Pinus tabuliformis, assembly GCA_031772625.1. NCBI lineage: Eukaryota > Viridiplantae > Streptophyta > Pinopsida > Pinales > Pinaceae > Pinus > Pinus tabuliformis. The sequence continues at coordinate 671,049,543 of CM062810.1, read as the reverse complement.
ACAACAGATAAGGTTCACAACTAAGAATTCCATGAAAATTGCATAAACTTGCTTTCTATTAAAGTAATAAAATTCAAAATAAAGCTGACATGAACACATACATGATGAGAGAAAACAAAGCAAATTTGAGTAGTCATCCATGTATCAACATTATGTATCTTGAGTTCAAGCTCTTTTGACAAAACTTCTTGATATCATCAACAACAACAATCCTTATCCACAAGAGTGCCTGCATCATAACTGTATGATCTTTATGCATATGACGACAGCAGCATATGAGTGACTCATCATCAAGTGAGGAAGATGTGTATTCAAGCTTTGTACTTCTCCTTATCCTTATGAAGATCTCCATGTAAGCACCATATATGCATCATCAAAGAATCAACCATAAATCTGATCTGAACATCAACCTCAGCCTGTGCCATCTGTTTGCTGTTAGATCTGAACATGCATACATCAGTAGTAAGCATCAAGACATCATCATCATCAAGTTAGGATTAAAGCACTTCTAGCATCTTACAAGTATCAAGACATTTCAATACATTCTCAGCAGACTGTAACTGTTAACCAATAGAGCAGATACTGGATTGAATCATATCAGACTCCTTTTCTGGGCCTATCCCCACTGCATTTCCACAGACTGACATATACGCGACTTTGCAGTGTATAACTCGCGTATATACGCGACCTCAATTTATGAAACTTGCGTATGAGTTTCAGGACACTGAAGTTTTACACCTTCAGCTCCCTCTAAGTTTATTATGTCTGTGTTGTGTTGAACCTGAGTATTTTGTGTTGTGCCACATCTTTCTGGCTGAACTTCCTTCTTCTTCCATATCTTCATGTGTGATGTTGTTTTCTCCTTTTGGTGAGATGTTCGTCCTTTGTTCCTGCATTCCTTTGCTATATGTCCAAGCTTGTTACATGCATAACATTTTACATGTTTCATATTCCTCCTGTAGCAATCAGCAGCTTTGTGACCAAACATATTCCAAGCAAAGCAATATCCATTGAAGTACCTTGAATGTGATGATCTTTCTGCATGATGGTCTTGAACTCTTCTTCTTCCACATTTGGCTGCAACATGTCCAAGATTATGACATACATACCATTCAACATTATTCATAGGAGGAGTAAAAGACTTTCTTTGAAGAATTTCTTTCCTTGGTTGATGATGAGATTGACCTTTCATCTCCTTGTTGATCATTTTGGATTTCTCTTTATAGTTCCTTGCCTCACCTTGTGAACTAGATTCACCTTCAACAGATTCATGAAAACCAATACCAGTCTTGATAGCAGGAGACCTTTGACTACTAAGAATATCATCCAGGGCTTTAGTACTATCTTGAAATCTCAACAGTTTATCCTTTTCTTCTAGTTTACCTTTCAAGATATTTACCTCAACTTGAAGTTGTTCCTCCTTTTCTAGACATTGCTTCTTCATATCTTCTTCAGATTTCCTTCCTTCTTCCAACTGATGCCTTAGTTTGAGAATCTCCTTTTCTTGTTCTTCATTCAGATCCTGTTGCATTTGACGAATTCTGAAGGCACATTCCAGTTGAGATTTTAAGCTGATATCTTTGTTTACCTGTTTTTCAATTGCTTGGAGTAGATCTTTATTCTGCTTCTTGGATTCTTCAAGATCTTCCTTTAGCGAGCGGATCGTGGCTTCAAGACTTTCATAGTAACTGGATCTATCTCTGAGTTTCTTGATGGTTGTGTTTCTTTCATTGACTTCATCTTTTAATGATGTCACTTCACCCTGCAACTTTTGACATTGATTTTCCTTGTCCTTGAGTAACTTTCTTACCTTGTTTCCTTCCTCTGATTGAGCTTTTAGTTTGGTAACTTTTTCTTTGAAAGCACATTCCCTTTTGTTCAGTAGATCTTGTTGATCTTTAATTTTGTCTGTAAGCCTTCTAAATACTGCCTCTATTTGATATCTTTCTTGTTCACCCATAAGAGCAAGTTCAGTAGTTTCACTATCACTTCCATCTCTTTCACAAGGAAATATAGCTGGAACATCAGAGGATAACACATTCATACCTGATAATGATTCTGAATCTGAAGAGCTTCTTATACCTAATCCCCAATCGATTCTCCCACTGTCATAGTCCTTCTGAGATGTCTTCTTCTTCTTATGAGCTTTCTTCTTAAGCTTCTTTCCCATTGCTCCACGGATCTCCTTCAAGCGATCAAGCTTCTATCAAAGGACCTGCTCTGATACCAATTGTTGGAAATAATACTGAGAGGGGGGGTGAATCAGTATTATCAGATCAGATAAAACTTTTCAATTTCATACTCAGATTCATACACACAGCTTCAGTTAAGGATATCAGCGTATATACGCAACTTCGTTAAGGGCAACTAGCGTACATGCAGTAATCTTATGATTCAGTTAGCTTATCTTCAGTAAATGCATCAGAACATTATTAACCATATTAACAGTAAACAGGTGCAGTATAACAGAACAGATCATCACACATAAGGCACACACATGAACACCATGATATAAGTTGGAAACCCAATGTGGGTGAAAACCACCTGCTGCAATTTGTTTCTATCTTCCTTTAATAAGAAACTTCTTTTACAATGTACTGGTGCAGTCCTTTACCAGCACGCAGGCTACAACCTGCAGAGGGCTACAACCCTCTTAGCTCTTGTACTAGCTGATCCATTTACTAGTACTAGGTGCATGCCTACAGAATGCTCCAACTTTTACTCGTTCTCCAGCTGCTCCTGGAAGGGAGCTACAACCCCCTGGCTCTTGTACTGGCTGATATGTTTACCAGTACGTAGGTACCAGCCTACTGAACTCTACGATCTTCCCGGGACCACGTTTCATACATTTTCATACTGGATCCATAAAACAACCTGCATCATCAATCTCTGAATCACCCAATACTGAATCACTGAAACCCTGTCAACAACATAAACAACATAACAATAACCAGATCCAACTTCATCTTCAAATATCATACGTCACATTGTATACGCTACTTGGACAAACCCAACCTGCGTGTATACGCTCTTTTGCCAAAGACAACCTGCGTACAGATCTGCAAATCCTAACTTATAATTCTACAGCTATATCAGACATCAAAACATACCCAGATCATAACAATAAACATGCGTCAATAGATCTAGTCTGTCCACAGTCAAACCATATGAAGATAATAATTCCAAGCCTTGAGATCCCGTTCCATAGTTCATCATCCTCCACATGAGTGAAACCATGGTTCAGATCACCAACCCATAACCAGCATTTGGATCTCACACTTCTTCAGATATTCATGACTTTTCAGATGCACTTGCCTAATGATCTTCTTCTCCTTTTATAGTCTTAGGCCTTACTCAATACCACGGGCCAAAACCATAGTAATCCAATACCATCAACTTCAATACTAGGGATCAGCACGTCTGTCGAGATACTTTGGTCCAAAAACATAGGCTCAAGTACCGAGGACTAACAACCACGGACCAAAAGTAAGCTTTCTGACACGTGCTATCTTTTTCATTCATGAACCTGCATGTATACCCTACTTGGTATATAGCGAACCTGTGTATACGCGACTTGGTATATAGCGAACCAACGTGTATACGCGACTTGGGCTTAATGAACCTGCGTATATAAATTTTCTCTTCTTCTTATAGTCTGATCATCAATTCCTTGCTGCTGACCTTCTGCACTATGATTTGTCATCAGTGTGGTTTGCCATCAAGGACAACACTTGTCTCATAATGCCAACACAAGCTACTCAAGTATCATCACTAGTCAGTAATTTATCTTCCCTACCTTTTTGAACATGTTTCTTAGTGTGAAGAGAAGTTTTAAGTGGTATTTGTATAAATCAACAATACCCATACCTTGTAGTGGTTGGTCTTCTACTCTAAAACCTTGTTGATATTCCTTGAGAACATTTACGATATTCATCAGTACCTCCCTTCGATATATATCATTGTTCCCATCAAAGACACAATGAAAATTCATACGATAGAGTACTTCACACTTTTCCTTGAACTCGTTAATCTCCCGCCACATGTATTGTTCCTTTTCTTTAACCAGTTCTTTGAATCCTTGTTTCATCTTCATTTGGTTAGATCTACTTATTAATGTAGTTCAGTTCAATCTTGTTTTCACCTCTTTTTTATTTGGTCAGTTGATTCAAATAGTCGACAATATTGTCTACCTCATTTGGGTTCTCCCCAAGGGGTCCCCTGAGCACTTTCATTTCCCTGTGAGCTAATCTAACCATTTCTATTTTCTCCTTAATGAGCTCTACATTCCCCCACAATTTGTGCATTAATTTGATGATATTATCCCGAATATTCCTCTTGGCCATCTTAAAAGATGAAATGGTGGGGTGTTTCCTACTTCGAATGCTAATCTTGGCTTCAATATTATCGCCATACCCTTGGGACCGATATAACTCCACCTTGAATCTATCTAGATATTGCTCCTTGTTTCTCAATTCTATGTCTCGAAATGTTAGTAAAATTTATAGTTTCCTTGCTTATTCAAACACAGTTACTGACTCTACTTTCCCTATCAAAATATTGGGGGTTACTTGCATGATTTCGTTCATTATTTCCCTTAGATTTTACAACCATGCTTCTAACAATCTGACTCAATCCTTCAATTCTTGGTTTCTCATAAGAGCGCGATGTAGTGTCATGTAGCCAATTCTACTATTTGTAGAGGATGTGTGTCTGACATCTTTAGTTTCCCCTTCAATGAATTAATTTCTTTATTCTTTTCATCCAAAAACTCTTGATATTTTTTTAAAGTCATGTGGGTGGGTGGCCAAATGCACAATTTCATCTTCCAAGTATCTAACCTTTGTTCTATTCCCCTATCTGAAGTCTTCTAGTATTTAAACTAAGCATTGACTTTGGTGGACATGTTTTGTATTTTTCAGGTTGTAACATACGTCCTATGCATCCTCTGATATATTAGCTGTGTGGAATGCATATGCGTGTCTAGGACATTAGAGTAGGGAACATTTTATACATGTAAATACATCTGATATACTTGATAGTCTACCATGGAAATTGTATTTTCTACTTTGGACTCTCTTGTAGTGGCTGCAACACCCTCCAAAATTTTGGCCCACATCCAATTTCAGAGCCTCCTTTGAGAGTTTTATTTGATGTTTTCATGCACTCAGGTTCACCTTGTGAGATCATGTAAGTCTTTGCACCCACCTTACTTTATCATTCAACGAACAAATTTTGTATGTTAGTATCAATGTATCGCTTGCGACTGTGTTCTCATCGTGCACAAGGTCTTCACTTTCTATGTACATGTTGTGTTCACTAGGTAAACATTCGTCACATTCACAGACAGAGTCATATGCACTATCACGCAAGCGTCATCGTGGTCGTCCAATGATTGATCACAAGTGTTGCTCTTATGACTCACACCATCAGTCGGTCATGTTGAGCATGTGTGTCTTAATGTTTTCAGGCATCTTCTTATCGAGTCATGTGAGTGTGTGTTTACAAGGTCAGACATGCACCATTTGATTCGATCAGACACTTAGTCATTTTTTATGAAATTCTGATGACTAGATCTCCCTCTCACAACCAGACCATCACCCTCTCATCGACTCGAGCGACTGCCACCATAACAACACAAATCCACCCACCAAGTCATTTCAAGCCACGTTTCCCGCAATCTCATCAAGCAATCCTCATGTTGGTTAATCAAAGAGTTTTACTGGGTGGTCAACCTGAGACTAACTCCACTCAAAAATTGTGTAGAGGCTGCAGACCATGGCCGCTCAACTGACTGAGAAAATTGCGTAGAAAGGCTGGACAAGCGGCTAGTATCGTCCTTGTCTCCCTCAGAAAATTGTGTAGATTTCCTAGATAGTCACCAATGAGCCAACTGATTGCTCACCCAAAAAACTAATCTGATTTCATGAGAAGTGTCTCTACAGGCCAGTAGTCCACTTAGCTTAGAAACTGCAGAGAGGTGGTCATCAGGTTAGTCTCCTAACATCTATGAAAATTTTCCTGCCAGCAACTCCCAATAGCCGCAACCAACTACCTCCAGGAACTATGCAGTTTTTGCTGCCAAGGTCCCATAGCCTGATGCCAGCTCCCTCCAAGAACTATGTAGTTTTTGCTGCCAAGCTCCCACTTCTTGCTCACTCCAGAAATTTCGTAGCTCCTGCCTGCCCAGTCTGTCTGCAGCCTGCACCGCTTCTCCAAAAAATTGTGTAGATTTGTCCTCTAGCGGAGCCAGATCCCGCAGACTGTCACTGCTGATCCACAATGCCCGTCTCCATCTTCCAGTGACTTCTGTGAGTTTTTATCAATAGTTCTCGGGGCCCGCATCCCAACTCGAAACTTGCCTCATGTAGTTTCGTAACCTTGTTCTCTCTCTTGGTCACCTGCAACTGAAAACGATCATGCATCATGGTAGACTAGGAGGTTTATGGATTTGATTTTGTCTCATCATGAGTGAGTGTAGATATAGATACATAAATAGACATGACATGACGATAGATGGGATGAACAAGGAGTGTACATGCAAAAGGAGATGTTCATGAATGAACAAACAAACAATGCATGTGAGGAGATGTGTTCATGAACGAATTAGCATGCGAAGATGTGTTCGCGAACAGATGACCATGCAAAGATGTGTTCATGGATGAACGAATGGATGAACATGTGAAGATGTGTTCGTGGACAGATAAATGGAAGAACATTCAAGGATGAGTTTGCAGACAAATGAACGGACGAACATGCATTTTCATGAACAGATGAAAAAATGATCCATGCGAGGAGATGTGTTTGCAAATGGACGACCATGAGAAGATGTGTTCATAGATGGAAAAATAGATGAACACACAAAGATGTGTTCATGGATGGACGAATGAACGAGAATGTCAAGCATGCCAAAGTACAAGCAAGGAGAAATGTTCGAATGCAACATCAAGCGAACCCAATGACCATCAAAGACTCCACACATGTTGCCATGCAAAGGTGAAGCTATGATACACCATAAGGACATCCATCACTTAGCAGCATTGGAGCTTGACATGCACACCAATAGTAGCCTGAAAGTACTAGCACTGTTATGTTGAGTCGTCTCATGAGTCATGTCGACCACATCACTACTGTGTGCCATACTATGCTAATCAATGTAATGTAATGTGGAAGTCCAAGAGACCCACTTGTAATCTGAAGAGGCATGTAAAGTTGAAAATTCATGAAAGTAAAATAGCCATGAGGGAAGTCGAATAGTCACAAGTGCCCTTTTTACCCTTGGCTATAAATAACCCTCATTTGTACATGCAAAAGACCTTTCACCTTGGCTCCTCGCACATAGCCTCCAGAGTTTGTAATATTTTCTTGGAGGAGTAAGTAGTGGCTCCAATGCCCCATCCATGAGGTTAGTGATGTATGGTGTATCAATATATCTTGGACTTTCACTTAATTCATAAGCCAGCTAACCGACCAACACGTCTTTGCACATGTCATGTAACTATTTGTAATATTTGTCGTGAACACTTGTAATACATGTTCCTTTAACTTATGTTTAACACTTGAATTCATTTAGCTGTTCTAATACATAAATTAATGAAAATGTGTTGTATAAGTTGTTAACATTGTCATGCCCATGTTGGTTACCTCCAAAACATCGGACGGAACCTTTCACATAAACTCACTATAACGATTGTTGGACTCGCATGGATTGTCCGTTAAGTGTTGTACGTGTTATCTTGCCTTCTGTGTTGTGACTGCCGCATCCATGTGGATTTCTCCTCCAGAAGCTATACACGTCATGTTATGTTGTGTGTTACTAATAGAGTTGTGCTTCCTCCCATCCAATTTTGGACTCACTCCCACCCTCTCTCTCTTTGGTGAAAGAACCCTGACACAAGTAACACTATCGATCACCAGGCACATGAACCTCGTTGTTCAAAGACAGAGCATACCACTCTCACGTGCTGACAAGAAAGAGCTAAGGCATATATTTAAGCTAATGGAAACCGGGCCATCCTACCGGATGGGACTCCTACACAAAATGTTGTGATGTCTAGTTGGGACTTCAGACTGGGGAGATCCCCTGATGTTGGCGGGTCCAACACCATTGACAGACTCCAACACGACCATCTTAAGAACCCCTTTGTCATAAACTAGAGCACTTTTGAGCTGTGTTAGAGGTAGTTGTATGTTATCTACTATCTTGACATCCCTTTTCCTATCCTTGGATGTCTACTTGTACATATCTATAATTTGGTCAATGATTGACACCTATCATAGCTGTGACACCTCTCCTGATTCTGTAGTAGTGTGCTCGGTCATGACAAATGGCAAAGTCTCCATCATAAATGTTTTCTTTAAGGAAACTACCAACTAGCTATTAGACAACACCAAGGCTTGGGAATTCTTCTATTCATTACCTTCTTCTTCCACCTCTGGGTATCCCCTCAACCTAATCCTCCTGGAACTCTATTCTCTTGCTCTGTCAACCTCAACGAGTTTAGCGGTGTCTTGCTTATTCTGAAAGAGATGGTAATTTTGTAATGTAGTGTCATGAAGTAGTTCCTTGACTTATTCCTAGTTATCCTTATTAGCACAGTCTTCAATGCAAGGATTCAGGTCATGTTTGTGATTCTCTCGATTCCTGTCCTTTCTTATGTTGTAGATAATCTTATGCAAGTCATACCTCCAAGTTCCTCCATTTGGGAAATGAAAGCTGTTAAGAATCATTTCCATAGTTTCTAAATCATTCCATGTGATTACATTGAAAAGTCCCACATTATGTGGGAAATGGAAAGTAAATGTGTCCTTGTTTGAGACAAAATGCACTCAATTTCTGATCATCCTTTATCGTATATAGTCTAGTATAAAAATGCTATGAGTAAGGAAAAATGGAAGATGATATATTTGATATTCAAAACTATAGATCCTTGTGACAGTAAAATATTTGAACATACATCAATCACTAAGATGTGTTTGTGGAGTGAATTGCATTATTTTCTTGAGAAAAGAAGGAACTGTTGGAAATGGTTGACCATGGAAGCATGCATACAATACTGATATGAACAGAGAAATATATTTGAAGAAGCCTTGATTTTTTTCATGTACGTGGACCATGGGTAACCAATTGATCCAAAATGTATTTTGGATAGACTCCTAAGTCTAGTGGTCCTCATAGAGGAAAAATGAAAGTCTAGGGAAGTTCCTGGAAATAGCCCCATTGTGGAGATATTTTCTTTCTAAATCTGCTGCAACTTGAATGGGATAAAATAAACTTAGGATGCAGAAGTTATCGCATGTAGAAGATGCACATTTTCTTTGAAAAGAGAGGCAAAAACCCCTAAAAATGGAAAAAAAACCCCTATAAGGGAAAATCACATTACATGAGGCAAAGAGGAGGACTTAAGGTCGGGTGGAAGACACCCCCGATCAGAGACCTCCGATGATCGGATCGGCGGGTTGGATCAGAGGAAGGCGATGTATACCTAAGGCAAAGGTCCCAAGCCAATGCGATGGTGTGATTGCTGAAATCAGTAGATTTACATCGGCGGTGGCATGGGGCTTGAGGCAGGAACCCACACCGAGCTATACCACAATTGCTGAAATCGGCGGATCACAATCAATTATGCCACGAGGCAGAGGTGGGACCCTAGGCCAAGCAATATTGCGATCGACGATATTGGCATTGGAATATCACGTTGACATAGGCCATGCCATATGACTTACCCTAGGTCCAAGTGATATATGTGATGCGATGAAAATGGACCCAAAATGGTTTGTGAATCAAAACATATATTTCTTCAAATCCGGCTAAAGCCATTTTGACGGGATTTTGCAATGTTTCATGTATTTTTAAAATACTAAGGGGAAACCATGAAACATGGGCATTGCGAGTTGCGATAGCGATTTCATGTGGACCCAATGGAAACTAAGGTGGACTTCATAATTTTTGAAGTCCGATAGACATGTTTGGGTGGATTTTTACAGGGTTTCTATGTATTTTCCCGTGGAAGCCGACAAATGATATCTTTAGGATCTCGACGCAGCAGTGGCCCTTTTAGTTGCAAAATAGGTGGCCATCATACCTTGGGACGTTAGCAATGATTGTTAAATGCTCCAAAAGGAAGATGAAGAGGCAGTGACTGGGAGCCAGAGAGCCCGAGAGCTTAAATGAACATACAACGCCGATTGGCTAAAAGCCACAGAATGACAACAAAAGAAAATGATAAGTAGCACTGAGATAGGAGTGTGAAGAAGATAAGCGAAAGTAGGAAGCTAGGGCAGTTGAGAGTAGAGAGAGCTCAATTGAGCAGAGGGAACAAAAAAATCAGTGTAGAAAGCAAAATTAGAAGCGTAGAGCATCCAAGGGATTCACTTGGAGTTCAAGTGAAAAGTGAGAGAGTTGTAAATTGCAAAGAGCCAAGGAAGCTAGAGCCAAAGAGCTAGAGCCAGAGCCAAGAGCCAGAGCCAAGAGCCAGAGCCAAGAACCAGAAACAAGAGCCAGAGTGGGAGCCGAGAGCCTGAAAGCCGAGAGCTTCAAGAGCCAGGGAGAGATGGTGTTCTAAGCCCATTTTTCCTATGTAAAATAGTGGAGTTGAGCCAAGAGCTTCTGAAAGGACCTGCTATAATCCCAAAGAGCCTAGTCAATTTTACTAGAGCTCAAGGAGATGTAGCCCAAGAGTTTTGGGTGAACTCCAAATTAAATTGTTGTCTTATGTGCTTGTTTTATTGCTGCATTACTTACTATTATATCTATTTATATATCAGTTTCAGAACATTAATTTACAGCACCTGAACAGTTTAAAACAAATACCAGCATACACCTTAATATCAAGCACTTATTAATTCCGAATTGGTTAATCAATAAGACTTGGGAATATTTAAATCTTTGGAAGTGGTAGAGGTTCTTGTAAGTTAGACAAGAAACCTAAGTGCCCCATTTTGAGATCATGTGGTATCAGAGCCTAAGATTGATTAACCCCACCTTCAGGAAGGTGATATCAAAGCTGGTTATACCAGAGCAAGTGATATTAGATCGTATTGCTTGTCTGAAAGGTGTTTAAACTATAAGAGGTTGACTGTATGCTCGTTTGTAGACTAACTATTATTTAAGCTTGTAGAGGTGAAGGGAAAGCTATTGATAGGTAAGTCTAGGAGAGGACAAGAAGGAAGAAGGGCTAAAGGCATTCTTCCTATCCCAAAGGACCTCAAGGCAATCCTTGAAGCACAAGAGGTTTGTTGCAAAAGGTTGATGAATAAGCTCTTTATTAATTTTGTTTGAAGTTCTTTTGTTCATTGGCATAATGACAACTTCTACAAGTGAGTCCTCAAAGTCTTCTTTCTTCACAATATACTTTGATGAAGACATGAAGCAATATTTGTTCATCATGATGGAAAAGGTGAGAGAAATGTATGAGGATAGAAGGAAGAGCAACATACTTAGAGAGCAGTTGAATTCCGTGGAGGAAGTGAAGTAGTTTCTTTCTGAAAAATTGTAGGAAGTGGAGAGGCAACTTCATATTGAAAATATGAACCTGGAAAGGATGCATGAGTTGGAGACACAACTCTTTGTTGCAAAAGAAGCCTTGGTCAAGTATCAGCTTGAAGAAGAGGTAAATAATTCCAGTTTGTCTTCAAATTACTCTAAGAATGTTTATATTGGCTCCTTTGAAAAACATACCAAAGGCGTAGGTTCGAAGTTAATGTCGAAGATGGGCTATGAAGGAAAAGGCTTGGGTAAACATGCACAAGGTATTTTTGAGCCAATAATGGTTGAAGAAAGGCCCAAGTATTTGGGTCTCAGCTATGGACAGTCTTATGGAAAGAGTTCCAAAGCTGCCATGAAGGCCATCGAAATAGCTCAAAGAAGGGGTTGCATTATAGAGTGTGAAGGTTGTATTCAAGAGGAATTAATGGCTTGAAACATAATTTGCAGGATGCAGGTGTTTAGAAGCACACACTTGAACTAGAGAGTTGTGGAAACTCTAACATCCTTCAATAGATTGATGGTGTTCCAAAGCGAACCACTTATTCATTTGCTTCACCTCCTCATGAAGGCAATAAAGGTGAAAGAGGCAGGTATAAATCTAGTTTTAATCGTATTCCTTTTGATTTTGCAAAGCATGGTAAATTTCCACATAAGCATGGGAAAAGAATTGCATGTTCCTTTTGTGGTTTGGATAAACATCATGTTTCTAGATGTTGGAAGAGAATGACCACATACATGAAACTTTTGAAGGAAAAGAAGCAAAGAGCCAAAGGTCCATTGGACAAGGCAAAATAGGCTGTCAAGAGGATGCACATGTGTTGCACTTACTGCCATAAGCAAGGGCATCTTGCTGAAAGGTGGTGGACTCTGAATCCAACAATGCTTCCAAAAAAGCTGAAGAAAGTGGAAATGGAAGATGACAGAAAGGGAAATGAAGTTTCCATGGATGATGTGCTTTAGAATGATACATATGTTGATGATGATGTGCAGACAAAGGAAAGACCTTTGAACTAGATTGGTAAGAAATGGTTAGAGTTCTTTTCCGATTAAGGATTGCATGTCTATTGATGCACCTATTTTCATTTCTTGTTGATGAGATGCAAGGTGTAGGTTTCTACCAAGATGGTGAATGGAAAAGATTGAGTGGGAGACTCACTTTGCTGCTGCAACATTATATTTCATTTCATATTCAAAAGCATAATGTGCTTAAGTGAAAGTTGAAGGATGAAATGCATGCATAAGCATGATGTGCATGAACATAGTGATGTTGACATTTTCCTTGTTTTGAACATGTATGTGTAATTAAATTGAAGGACTCATTGCTTTAAACATGCATGTAATGTTGACTTGAAAGAAGTTAACTTGGTCTCCCAGATGGAGATAGTGATGAAATGTTCATCTTTTGAAAAGAGTCCTAATGGTCCTCTTATACATGCTTGACTTGAAGGGGCATTTGTTTTAAAGGCATGTTTTGTTGGCTTGTTGTCTAGTCCGTCACGTGTATGCAAATGTAGGACATGGAGGTGTTCACAAGATGTGAAATTTGTTTCTTTTGTTGCAGCAGGAGTTTAGTCCATCCATTTTTTGTCTGTATGCCTGCTGTTGTTAACAATTGTTGTTGGTAGCTTCTCAAATAGGTACAAATGAAAGTTTTGTGGAGCAGGTGTACCTTCTATAACCATTTCAGCAGAAGTTATACAGGAAGGCAAAGAGGAAGATAGTTCTTCCCAGGAAGACCAGCCCATCGAAAAGGGAAGTGGTCAGAAACTTTTGTTAAAGGAACTATGTAATGCAAGTGTATGGCGACTGAAAGAAGAGGGTTTTGGTACCCTCAGGAACTATTCATATCAGTATATCAACCTTTTGGTGACCAAAAGTTCTTTTAGTGGGAAGGCGTGATCCAAAATGAATTTTGGATAGACTCCTAAGTCTAGTGGTCCTCATAGAGGAAAAATGAAAGTCCAAGCAAGTTCCTGGAAATAGCCCCATTACAGAGATCTTTCCTTCTGAATCTACTGCAACTTGAATGGGCTAAAATGGATTTAGGATGCAAAAGTTATTGCATGCATAAGATGCCTAGTTTCTTTGAAAAAAGAAGAAAAAAACCCTCAAAATGGAAAAAAACCCCTATAAGGGAAAATCGCATGGCATGAGGGAAAGAGGATGACTCAAGGTCGGATGGAAGGCACCCCTGATCAGTGACCTCTAATGATCGATCAGCAGGTCGGATTGGAGGTAGGTGGTGTATACCCAAGGCAAAGGTCCCATGCCGATGTGATGGTGCGATCACCGGAATCGGCTGATCGGCATCGGCGGTGGCATGGAGCTTGAGATGGTACCCCATGCTGAGCGATACCGCAATCGCCAAAATCAGCGAATCGCAATCAGTGATGCCACGAGGTGGAGGCGGGACCCCGAGCCAAGTCATACAGCGATCCCTGATATCGGTGTCGGTGGATCGCGTCGGTGTAGGCCATGCCATATGAATTACCTTGGGTCCACGTAATATATGCGATGTGATGAAAATGGGCCCGAAATGGTTTTCATGAAAACATATAATGTTACAAATCTGGCTAAAGCCATTTTGACAGGATTTTGCAATGTTTAATGTATTTTTAAAATGCAAAGGGGAAACCATGAAACATGGGCATTGTGACTTGTGATAGAAATTTTAGGTGGACCTCATGGAAAATAAGGTGGATTTCGTAATTTTTGAAGTCTGATAGATGCATTTGGGTGGATTTTTATAGGATTTTTATGTATTTTCCTATGTAAGCAGAGAAATGATATCTTTGGGATTTTGATGCGCCAGTGGCATTTTCGGTTGCAAAATAGGTCACCATCATACCTTGGGACATTAGAAATGATTTTTAAATGCTTCAAAAGGAAGATGAAGGGGTAGCGACTGGGAGTTAGAGAGCCCAAGAGCCAAAACAAATGGACAACACCGATTGGCTAAAAGCCACAGAATGAGAGAAAAAGAAAATAATAAGCAGCACTGAGATAGGAGTGTGAAAATGCTAAGCCAAAGTGGAAAGCTAGGGCAATTGAGAGGAGAGAGAGCTAAATTGAGTAGAGGGAACGAAAACAAGTAGTGCAGAAAGAAAAAGTAGAAGCGCAGAGAAGCCAAGGGAGTCACTTGGAGTTCAAGTGAAAAGCTGGAGATCTGTAAATTATAGAGAGCTAAAGAAGCCAAAGGCGAAGTGCCAAAGCCAGAGCTAGAGCCAAGAGCTAGAGCCAAGAGCCAGAGCCAGAGCCAAGAGCTAGAGCCAAGAGCCAGAGTGAGATCCGAGAGCCAAAAAGCTAAGAGATTCAAGAGCCAGGGAGAGATGGTGTTTTGAGCCCATTATTCCTGTGTAAAATAGTGGATTTGAGCCAAGATCTTGTAAAAGGACCTGCCATAATCCTAGAGAGCCTGGTCAAGTTGACTAGAGCTGAAGGAAACGTAGCCCAAGAGTTTTGGGTAAACTCCAAATTAAATTGTTATCTTATGTGCTTGTTTTACTGTTGCATTATTTACTATTGTATGTATTTATATATTAGTTTCAGCACACTAATTTACAACACCTAAACAATTTAAAACAAATACTAGCATACACCTTAATATCAAGCACTTATTAATTCCACATTGGGTAATTAGTAAACTTGGGAATATTTAAAGCTTTGGAAGTGGGAGAGGTTCTTGTAAGTTAGACAAGAAGCATAAGTGCCCCATTTTCAGATCACCAAGCTTATGTTGATAGAAACTTTATGTGTTCAACCATTATCCTTGGTTTGAGAAGTTCTAGATGAAAGAGCTGTTGGTGGATGAACAAGTGGATGAGCTAGGTTTGGTCATGAAAATCCTTTTCTTCTTCAAATTACATCATCTAAGAGTGAATTTGTTTAGACATGAATTCAGGAAAAGTTGAAATGGATACAAGTTTCAATAGATGGATGGTGCAAAGACACTAAAAGTCCAAGGGAAGATGAGGTTATGAAAATATAGGAATCTAAACCTACGACCTGGGCCATCTTAGAAAATGACATGGCTGATATTGATTCAAAAATTGAGATGTGATAGGGAAGTTGATTAGTAGGGAGTGGTATTCCCTTCTTGAGACAAGAATTCACTGCTTGTTGTTTGATGTTAGGTAGAAATTTGATCCATTTTCTTTCAATCTTATCCTTGTCCAGCTTCTGGAGGTTCGTCCATCTTGGAGATGAAAACATGGTTACAATGGCTTATGGGGTTGTCTTTATTATCTCATAGCCATCATGGGATGACATAATTACTCTCTTCTAGGGTATATATTTCTTAGCGCAATAGGTCACCATGTCCAAAAAATTAAAAACTTGAGAGAGGAAAACATAGAGCAAGCTCGAGGTGTATATTTTGTTATCATCCTTTTAGATGACACTAGTTTCTAAAATAATTTGACTAGCATTCTGAATGTCATGCATTATCAGCAATGAGTCCCAAATGTTTGCAAGCTTGTCAATCATATCAGACTCCTTTCCTTTCCCTTCAGTTGAAGTCTTGACTAGGATTTTAATTGAAAAAGTAGCCATTAGAGGGGTGTGATTTCAGTAGATACTCAAAGCACTGATTGTCTCAACAACATGCAAGGGATTTTGATAGTCGACTCTGAGGCTGAAACATGCATACACCACATATGAATTCACTAGGAGAAATCCTGGTGGTGGGGTTTTTCTGGTTAAAACACATAGAAATAGTGATTGAAACCAAAAAGTGGGGTTGAATTCAGAGATTATAGTGAAAACTTCCCATGCAATCTATTCTACTGACTTGGAATAAAGACTAGTCTATTGACAAAATTGAAATATAATCTATGGATTTGAAAATGAAAACTAGTTTATGAGAAAAATTGAAATTTAATCTACAAAATATTCTAAGAGTAGAGAATTGAAATTTAATCTATTGCATTGAAATGAAAACTAATCTATGAATGAAAATAAAATCTACTTCTAAAAACTTGTTCAATTCTATTGTATTGAATCAAAAACTACTTCAAACCAAAACCATAAAAAAGAGATGAATTCAACTACAAGCCTTGATAGATTATTGGTGTGTCTATGACCAGATTTGATAATTAAAATTATGAAAATGTGATAATAATTTGATCAAATGGGATGAATGAACTAAAGAAAGGAATGTTTTTGATATTTTTGATTTATTATTGAGCATTCAACTTGTGTAAACAATTCAAATACAAATAAACTATGCCATGGAATAACGCATTGAAAAAGAGAATCTAATGGTCTACAAGTTAGAGAAACCTGTGATTAGAAAAAAAAAATGAATTGATAATAAATTTACTTACAACTCTTTAGGGGGACCTCTTTTCAAGTGCAAGAATTAAAGATCTTCAGTAAGACATTATTTACCCATGCATTTAATCCAAAAGAGGAACAAAAGTATTTGTATTAAAAATAGAAGTATTTCAATGGTGAATGATTACAAAGCTTAAGGATTTCTCATTGTATCACTCCAAGGCTCTTTATAATCCCCCTTTTGTATAACAAGTTGAAGATAAATAAGCCAAGAAGCTAGTTTATTTTCGACAACTAAGTAACAAAACATGAATCTTTCTTATCATGATGTGCTATGAAAAGAGAAAATCATGATAAGATCTCAATTTTCCGTATCACATCTTTGATTCAACACTTTTCTCATTCAATTCCATGCTCTCTTGATGATGCCATGATCTACCTTCAAATTCTATGCAAAGCTGGAGTATTATATCGAAAGTTGACTTTTCCTTTAACCATTAAATTTCTCAAACCCTATACATTGTTATGTTGATGTAATAAGTGGATATCCATATGTTCTCCATTCTTCATCTACCTATATGCACTTTTGTCCTTCAAACGCAGTGTAACATGTGTAACCATCAATGTAGTTGGAAAATATCTAGTTAGCTGCAGAATTAGTGCAATTTGGTAGCTATATAAATGTTTTGGATTAGATTTGATAAAGAAACTAAAGACTATAAAATTCAAATGTTTGATACCATTTTATTTTATCTAAGAATATCTGAGGTGACCTTATAGCTTGAAAACATAACAAATTTATGAAAGAAACGATGGAAATATATTTTTTATTTATGAAATTGATTTAAACTATACTATAGCTACTAAATTATGCACTTTCTACAGCTAAATGAATTTCCATAGCCAAATCATAAGCTCTACATATTAGCATGTGATAGAGGATGACCAAAACACATGAGGAGGTGCCAAATGTCACCTGCATGGATGCCCACCTACTAGTCATAGTTGAAAGCTCACACAATAAGCATGGCTCATTGGTCAAACTTAGGGTCAACATGGCTATGGAATACTTGTCTTGTGCAAAGTATTAAGAGACTAACTCTACAATCAAGTGAGCATGGAAATACTAAGCGAGTGAGATCTGAAGACATAATTTTAAGTTGATAACATCTCAATAAATTCCTTCCCATGATTCACTCGTTCAGTAGCAAACCATGAGAATCGAAAGTCCTATTTTGATCTCTAAAGCTTAGATGTCAATTTGAGTTCTTGATTCTCGGAAAAATTTAATTAAAGTCATTAATCTTGAAACCATTGTAAAAAAGCTTCGTATTGAAAGCAAAAGACACCCAATTATGTTCAACATTGTTGTTATTATCATTTCAATTATGCACTATGTGTTTACACTTCAAGTAATGGAAACTCTATTCATGGCATCCATTTGATTGTGTTGGAAATTCAAGTGTCATGATATGAGTTTTTAGCCTCTCACACTCACGAGGAGGGCCCCATGAGGATCTGTAAGATAGTATAGAATGTATTTTTTCATTTTGATTTAATTCCCTTGCACTCTACAAATAGATCAAAATTTGCTTTATTTAGTTATATAGTTTATTTTAAATGTTTTGTTTTATTTAAATACTTTTTTGTTAATTTAGAATTGCACTCATTTCTCTTTCTTTCATTACATGTGAAGTACTTGATAGTAAACCAAAATCATGAAAAGATTTACCTTGAATTTCCTTTTAAGATTAGTCTTAGATTTATGCATGATAGGTTATGACTGGCTTTGGTTTAGAGTGTGCACATCGATAATATTTTGAGGCTTCCAAAATTATTATTGCATTTCTCTCTATCTATTATACTGTAGAATAGTTTTAATTTCAAAGTCTTGTAGCTTTTAGATAAGTTTTACTTTCACAAATTGATAGTTCAGATTTCCTTTAGAGTCACATAGATTAACTTTTTTTAATTCATTCATAGAAGGTTTCTAGAATAAGTTTGTTTCAAAATTTCATAAAATATATTTCTTTTTCAAGTCAAGTAGTTTATATTACGTTACAAAGCATAGTAGAGTAAGTTTTTCCTTCAAAGCTCAATAGAATAAGGTTTCGTTTCCTTATTCCATGGAATAGATTTTGAAATTTTCCCATTATCATAGTCTGGTTTGAATTCATTTAATTTTCAAGTCTCAAAATTAAACTTGGCATCTGAGACAATGTTGGGTGTGGAGTTTGATTATCTTCCTGATTTTTTAGATGTTTTTGTTTCAGTCGTGTTGGATACATGTTCCTAATGGGGTGGAAACATCACCCATTTAATCACTGTCAGGAGGGTGTAGGGGGCAGGGCGGGGGAGAGAGGGGGGGGCGGGTAATGAAGAATTTTATGAGCCCCCTCCCTCTTGGGGGTTTTGGGGTAGCACCCACGAAGCTAAAAATAGATGGAAATTTTCCTTGTAAAATATTCTAATTTCGTAGTCAATCCACATCATTCATTAGGAAGAGGATCTCATGATAGAAGTTATGTTAATTTAGGGTTTCTTTTCTCCTACAAGGAAACCCTCATTTTATATGATGGAATTTTATTGCAGTTGTGTATGATTATTCTAAGCAAGAGAGAGAGAGAAGAGGAAATTACAACATATCTATTGTAGGTTGTATCTCCTCATTTTGTTGGATAATATAAAAGGAAGGGTTGGGTGTTTCTCCATGGAAATAGCCCAAATTGGGTGAACCATGTATATTTGTGTCTCTCTTGTTTTATGTGTTTTGTTTTTTTGTTTCCACATATTTTTTGTATTTCATTGCTACGTTACTTGATTTCTAAAAAAAAGAATGTGCATGTGCTTACCATGATCTCATCATAAATAGATTTAAAGTTCATCTTTATATTACAATATTTTTCTTTCAATTAAAAGTTGATATCCTAACATATATGGTGCGACTGTACTTCAAAATTTCACAAAACTTCTATTGATGATCTAATCTAAGTAGTTTAATCAATAATTAAGCTACCGAACACATACTCTTGGTAATTTTCCATTAAGGGACTCTTTCCATTAAGATTTTATTTTCTTAAATGGTATTCCTAAAACCTAGTTCCAAATTTTCCATGATGATTAAGAGTGAAGTTTGCTAATTGGACTTGTTTATTGTTTTAGAATGTAACTATTTTCTCTAAAACACCTTTACCTAATTTTTTGTATATTCTCTGAAGAATTGTTTTTCGTGTTCTAAAACATAGAAGATAAATAATCATTTCTTACATCTTCCTAATTTATTTTCCATAACTTTATTATTTATCATTTACACATAAGTTTAATTACCTAGGATGATTTCCCAACAATATTATAAATCAGATATTTCATTCCCCCTCCACCTTGTGGATGTTGACCCTTAAAATATCTCTTTAAGTGTTTTTATCCTTAGACAAATTTCATGTGTGTGGAAGAAATTTTATGTTCCCCGCACACATATCCTCTCTGTGTAGTGATTCCCCTACACATACTCACTCTTCCTCATGTCCTTTATTGCGCATGCATATTCAAATATACACAACTCTTATTTTGCACAACTACTTGTTCTACATTTTTCACTTCTCACACATTCTCACACTCCCCAATATTGATTTTCTACACATCAGCTGTAATGATCACAAGATTTTGAGGCACGTTTTCCCTCCACCTTGTGCATGTTAACCCTCAAAAATTCTCTCTAAGCTTTTTATACTTGGCCAAATTTGATGTGTGGTAAGGAAAATTTGTGTTACTTTTTCCACACACACATTTTCTCTATGCAATCGCTCCCCTACACATACTTGCACTTTTTCACATTCATTATTGTGCATGCATCCTCGATTCTACACACCTCTTATTCTACACAACAACGTCTTCCGCTCTTTTCACTTCTCACACATTCTCTCAATCCCCAATATTGATTGTCTACACATCTATTGTCACGATCATGATATTTTGAGGCACAATATTTATCTTGCCTCATTAACTTTCCTTATCATTCAATGGTACTGATATCAAGGGTGTTAAAATGGAATCAATCTCTAAATTAAATGGATGAGATGGTTTTAAAACTTTGAGGTTTATTTCCATCATCTACCATAATTGATCGTATTAATATATTAATTTTCTATTTATTAGTGTGTCCCACCAAAGGAAAGTCACACATGAGAGTAACATCTCATAATTATATAGGGAAATGAGGAATTTACTACTAAATGGAATTGAGCATTTAGTTTTGAATTGTTTTTTTGGTGAATAATTCAACATTGAATTTTTGAGAATCTGGGTCATTATGAAATCGGGAAAAATCTAAAAATATTATGTCATCATACATAAATTTTATCCATAACACAACTCCGTTGATACTTAAAATTATTACCCATTTCTTGGTAGATTCAAACCAAAATTTAATTAAAAAAACTTGAGTTCACTTGGATTTATCTTGTCAATAAGGGAAATTTACTTCAGGCATGAGAATGAAGATGAAAATTTAATAAAAGAATTATATTCTATCTATATATGAACATGTTGACGATGTTAGATGTTGCAAATATGTAAGGGGATCTGCTTGATGTGAAGTCCCAACGAGACCTCACACCGTTTGGTGGAGTCCATCTAGCTATACGGTCTGACCATAGTCAGAAAGGTTTCAAAGATATGCCTTGATTACAAACACACACAAGGGATCACCGCATCTCTTTAGACATAAAGTATGTGATATTTATTTCGAGGCACCCAATATAAGGTGCATGAGGGAACTTCCATAGTTGGTAAAGGAAAATGAACCTCTACTTTGAATAGTAAAAGTACTATCCTAAAGTGGGTCCTATGATGAAGAGAAATGTTTGTTGACTACGTGTAAAATAATTCACACAATAAACAACAATCATGAAGGCATAAAAACACTTATTAAAAATAACCATAGGTAAGCAACAAAATAAGTTCATTAAACTTAGTATGTAATTCATAAAACATATATAAAAATATAGCAAGAATATTCCTACTATATCTATGATACATGTGTGAAAGAGTGTCAACTAATAGAGCTTCTAAATACGAATGAAATATCCCAAGTACACTGTTATGTAAATGAAAAATTAGATCCAATAGTGGAACATTATACCACAATCATGCTTCTCTAAATAATGATCTATCTCCTATGCACTACAAGAGAAGCCAAGGCAATTCTCAAAGTATCCAAGCCCTTAGCTTGAGTTATGAGGACCTATTTATAATTGATGATAATGACCTTTGAGATTCCTCATGAATCTTTAACTTCTATGGTTGTTCATATTATATACATGACTATTGACATTACATATGTGGTTATCCACACTCCACATGTTTGTCTTCCAATTCATTACATACAATTTATTACAAAAGAAAAATTACATATGAGACAATGGCTATATAAGACACAAAATATAATAGGACAAATTCTTATCAAATTGACAAATCAATTACTTCCTTATGGAGCTCATTTGTGATGTATGTTTTCCATTCTTTGAACTCCATCGAGATGACTTTGAATTGAACAAGAAATTCCCCTGCATAACGCATATTTACCTCTAGTTCCTCCATCGATAGGGTCTTGGAGCTTGAATGTACCTTATTCCATAGCCATGAGAGTTTCATATGAGCTTTAGCTGGTGCAATGGTGTATTGCAAAATAATTTCTTTGGTAATCTCCAACCCTTCCTATTCTCATGCTTTCCTGATATGTTCTATTTATTTCCTAATCTCCTAAAAGATGATTTCCCTACCTCTAATTTGTTCAAGTGATCCTATCGAGGGAATTACATGTTTTGAGTTAGAGACATCAAACCATTGTGCAATTGATTATACACAACAATAGTACCAATTGACTCTTCTCCAATATGCGTGTAGTTATGATGGTGCAATCTTAGCACCAACCATATCTTTCCTTTCCAAATGATGTGGAGCATCCAGATACTTGGCATCCCATTCTTAAAGTTGGTCAAGTACTCTAGTTTCCACTTTTAGGAGTTTTACCACTTCTTGTGCTTTCTTCCGAATGCAAATGGTAGGACCCACCTTTTTTTGTAGAAGTATCATCTCATCATATAATTGTGCCATGGTTTTCTCCATCAGGCCGAGTTCCTTTGACATCGATGACTTCCATTTTACAGTATTATAACTATGTGAAGATAATCATTGATTATCTATCATAAGGAATTTTTCCTATTTCTCCACTACAACAAGTTCTTTCCTCAACCTAAAATTCTCACTCAATAAATATTTATAGTTGTGCTATGTTGTTGTAGTAAAAGCAACAACTTCCACTGTGATTTCCCTAGGATTTCTTCTGGTATTGGACGTTATCACCTTCTTTGTATATTTTGGGACTAGGTTCTGATGATCATTTTAGAAGTATATTTTCCTTTGCTGCATAATCCTCTTCTTGTGTTGATCAAATGTGGCATTGCACACATCAATGCCTCTATCATTAGGGTGAGGTGTGATTCCCATTTCTCCAAATGAAAGATGACCACCAATGAGTGAGGGTTCTTATGGAGAACTCGATTCATCATCCATGGTTTGGATGGTATCCTCCTCCTTCAACTGTTCTTCTATCTCTTCAGTCAAATGTTCTTCTTCCAGTCTCCGCACTGCTTCTTCTTCTTCTTCGGATTGGGTTTGTTGTTCCTATTCTATTATTCTCCTTTCCTCTTCCTCTTCCTATTTCTTCCTAATAAATTAATTTTACTTCCCATTCTCCTCTTCTTCTACTTCTCTCCTTTCATGTTATGCTTAAATATCTCTTTTGTTAAAAGGATCAAACTTCCATTTCATGGTGAATCATACTTGATCTTCTTCCTAGGAGCTAAATTCATTACTTGAGGGGTTATATGTTCTTCCTCCTGCACCTGCATACCTTGAGTTGGTGGATCTTGGGTTGAGATGGTCTCTATCCTTGGATGTGTCTTTCTAACTACATTATACCAATTCTTCACCTTCTCATATTTTGTTCTAGGAATTGATGAATATACCCAATTGAAACTGATCCTTTCACAATGATACTTGCACATTCTCCTGGGATCATATCCATGAAAGTCTTTAGTTGTGAAATTCAAGCGACCCACCTCTTGTATTTTTGCATATGTCACCTTGTGGCTCTTTATTTCATATAATACGATCCTCAGTGGGAAGGTGGGACAAGGGGCATTATTTCTCTTGTGAAGGACTCCTAAAAAACCCTTGTCCAACTCACATGCTACTTCTTGCATGAACACCTAACTGGTCACATATCGTGGCATAAGATGAGGGGATATTTGGCATCCAAAACAACAAATGTATATTCCCTCAGGTGATACAAACCTATCTATGATATCCTATAGTGACTTCTTATATTGATTGGTCATGCAAAGAGGATTGATCTTGAATATCATGTGGAATATAACTACAAATAAGTGCTCAACCAATCTATCATATGTGCCTTTGAAGCTTGATTATGACAACACTCTACAATGGAAGTAAACTAGGAACTTGTTCTCAAGGATCCAGTTTCAATACATTCCTAGGAAAGCTTATTGTTCACAACTTCCATCTAAAAGGAATAAAGACATATAGAATTTGGGTGCTTGATTCACCCTCAAAGATGCCTTTTCCTGCCCCACATTACGTTGCAATTCAAATGACTATATATCTTCCCAATTGAAATATTTACCATGACTAACCACCATATTGAGCATATATATCCAATTTTCCTCAAACGCCTTAGCATTCTTCCACCCGTGTAGCCGACGACACATTGCAATAAGATATTGATATACATCTCTAAGAATCATGGTTAGATATTAAAACTCCAGATGGGCAGTGGTTAGACATAGCAAGCTCTTGAAACTAAGATTTATGATGTAACTTGTGTTGAGATCAGTCCATCTGATGTAGAATTCATTATCTTCATATTTTCTGGGCCTAAGCATATTTTAGCAAGTCTGCATGTGTTCTCGATAATAGGTTAAGAGTTGAACACCAATCTCACTACAAAGCAAAAGATGAGTATATTCCATATGTGTAATGATCTGATGAATGACTTCCACAAAGGGGATGACTAGGAATTTGCATGTGATCCTATGTATCATAGACTACTTGATATTGATATATACTTCTAAGTCGTCAAAGTCCTTAAGAAACTATTCTGCATGAGTGTGTGTTTTATGCCACTCCATGGGACCTCTGTAGGATTTTAAATGAAGCACTCTGTATATGCATATATGGGAATGGTTGGCTTTTTCACTTCAAAATCTTCCTCAGTTCTTGCTTATGAAGTTTCTTTGGAGGCCAGTTTATGTGTAGTGGGAGGCATGGCTCTGAAAGATGATGAAAGGGTGACAATACTTGTAGTTCAAACACCTATTTGTGGAAGCACACTCATGATGACAAGATTAGATCTACGAAATCTCCTAACTATTGCAGCAATATCTTAGAAAATGATTTTCAAAGAGCCATTAAATGTAACTAAAAATGTAATTTATCAATGGAAGCATGTAATTACTTACATGCATAAGGAAATGTGCATGCAAACAGGGAGGGTACACTTTCAAAGCATGTAGTAGAGTAAACGGTCATTTAGGGATTTGTAGTGCACTCATGCAGTGAAGAAAGAGAAAGAAAACATCAAGCGTGCAAGGACACCCTCCAAAGAGACAAAAGTTGAGTTTTGAGGCCTCTTGGTCTTTGAGGTGTGCTCATATGCTCAAAGAGACAAAAGGGGAGAAATGACACACTCCAAAGGGGCAAGGAAAAATGTGTTTTTTCCTTCACACCTTCAAGATGAACTCATGTGTTTAAAGAGATAGAGAAGGTGCACTATCACACTTTGAAGGGATAAAGAAACATTTCTTCAAGCCTTTAGGCCTTCAAGGTGCATTCATGTGCTGAAGGGAAAGGAGGGTGCATTGGTGCATGCCAAATAGATGGAGGACAAACATTAAAGACTTCACGTTGTGATCGTGTGCTCAAGGATGGTGCAGTTCTCCATGGTAAAGGAGTGTGCTCAAGAGGGAAACTAGATTTTGGGCACAATTTCTAGAGCTAATTGGGCTTTTGGTTGCAGAATTGTGCTTTGCCTAAGCATGGCTTAAGAACAAGTGTGGAAGCAAGATTTCATGATAGAGATGAGAAGAAGAAATATCTACAATATTTTATGAATGTTGTTGTAATAAAGGTGAGAATATGAAAGGTCAAGAAACATGCAAAGTTTCATCTTGAAATAGTAGATTATCACTTGTAGTGGCATTATTGAACACAAATGTAAGTAAATAGACTTAAAAGGAAAGAAAAGACAACAAGGATTTAAGCTAGATTGATTGTGAAATCATGAAAGGTAATGAATAGATTCAATATGCAAAACTTACTTGTAACGCATATCGACAAAGAGTTCCTTGATCCACAGTTGTGCGCCCAACACATATAACAATGATTATCAAAATGAATGATTAAATGTGTCGATTTAAAAGAGATTACATTTAAAATTATTTTGTGCATGATCTTCACTTGTTAATAATTAAATGAGTTAGTTGAGGGAAGTTAGGTGATCTCCTATTTTGTAAAAGTGTGCCCACATGTAACAATAATCTCACACATGCATTCAAGAAGGGCACATGCCCTCAGTATGAAGCAATTCTCTTAATAAGGGAGCAAGTCTTTAGCATGAAGGAGTGCACTCAAGGAGGGAATACTTCATTCAGATGAAGGAGTTCGTTGAGCAAAAGATCACGTCTTCATGATTTTGAAGTGTGATATTTCCTTTAAAGGGTGCTTTTCTTGCCTTTTTTTGCTTTAGTGTGATTCTGGGTGCTTTTGAAGTGTGTGCATGGTGAAAAG
Source organism: Pinus tabuliformis (assembly GCA_031772625.1). Classification (NCBI taxonomy): domain Eukaryota; kingdom Viridiplantae; phylum Streptophyta; class Pinopsida; order Pinales; family Pinaceae; genus Pinus; species Pinus tabuliformis. Next base: position 671,022,917 of record CM062810.1, on the reverse strand, counting down.
GCTAGTTTCTATGTGAAGAAAAGGTTATGATTCCACCTAACCATGAACAATACAAGACAATTACTTCTAAGGGTTAGGTGACGAGACATAAGAAACACTAACTTAGGAGGATGTGACACTAAGAGAAAACATAAAAATAACAAAATAAACAATGTGACAAAACTAAGGGGATGGAAATGATAGTTCATGTAGGCTTCAAAATTGAGTTAGGAAAAATTTTTCAAGGGTCATTGTCGCAATGACAACACTTTACGACACACTAGGAAAACCCAAGATTCTTTGAAATGGTTTCATTTACGTAAAAAGTCTCAATTATCCGCGAGATATTGATTCAATTAGTGAGTTACCTTAGTTCCCCAGTCTTATCTAGTTAAATATATAGTCTTCCCATTTCCACTATATGGTGTAACACACATAAAAAAAGCCATATCATTCTCTTGTTGACGTAAGGGTAATATAGCATGGAAAGTTAAGACAATTAAAGTAGGATTTTTACATAACTTATGTTGCTCTCCTACTAGTAGGACTAGAGAGTACCATAAAAGAGTTAGTTCAGGAACAAAAATGTTGGCTCGCACCCAGTGAGCCTAGACAGTACCCTGACAAAATTTCTTGCTTTGCCTCCCTGCGCAAGAATCCTTTCTCACTCTTTCACCCTTTTATTTTTCTTTCTATTTTTATAGAACTGTGCATAGGAACTTATTATTTTCAACTTACTGAGAGAGGAAGAGCCTTCAGAGATAGGTTTAATACTTCTGATGCTTTGTTCACTAAATTTTTTCCCCTTACCTTACTCAACCTAGATACATAAGCAAGAACACACTATTCAAAAATGGGACTCGGTGCAAGAATGAGAATCATAAATAGATATAGGCATCATGGTTTGCTTATAGCCTCAAAAAATCAATGACTTGAAAGATGTAAACCAAAGCAAAGAAGAGCGTAATAGATAAGCTAAGGGTAGTGTGCTACCACAACTTTCCTTTCACAAAATATTAGTCACACCATCTTTAAGCTCAAAATCAGCTTTATTCAAGGACTAATGACACTAAAAAACAAACCAAGGAAAATAAAAAGAATAATAGGAATGAAATGCATCTAAACAAATGCATCCTATCCGATATGAAACTAAAGAGTACATGGACAGTTCATGTGAAATGGAACTTTCAATTCAACTATAGAAGCCTCCCCTAACTTTTGGGTCAAAAGATTAGATGGTATAAAACTAGAATAAAATGCAGTGCGGTGAAAAAGATAAATAATGTAGACATACACACTGACAAATATATTTTCGAGGCTCAATCACAATGGTGTAGCACACTTGACTACTCTATCAAATGAAATTCTCCAAAATAGTAGTAATTACTAGGTCCATGATTATGCAAGACTTGATTAAAAGAATGCAAGCACGGGTCGTGAGACATGGGTCGTAGCTGGTAGGATTCTTCGAGGGAATCTCTAATGGGATTGTGGAAACACCCTTTAGGGAAACTTTGACCAGAAAAAATGATCAAAGACAAATCCATATCATAGGAAATATCAACAGGTTGAACACAATATGTGTTATAATGTGAGTTAAAATCCTTGATGGATGATGCATAAGGTAGGTTAGATGGAATAATATGACATTCATTAAGGTCACTCTTTGTTTCCACATCACTGATTACATATTTTCTTTAGGTGGGATGTATTGATTAAAGTTACATAGTCACATTAAACTTTCTACCCTGAGGGTCTAAAAATTTTATGTGAAGAAAATGAGAATCCCTCAAGAGATATTTGACATCCCACGAGATGAGATTAACAACAAGATCTTCCAAGAAAATATTAAACTGAAAAAATAATAAATACCATCAAGGTGACATGAACCTAGCATAACCATTAACATAGGCTGAAGTGTCCAACTCCCCTGACTTAACTTTGAATTTTTACAAGACATGGTCCACTACTTATCTTGATAAGAGACATCATTCAAATCATGAGATTCATAAGAGCATTGAGGTTGATCAGATAGATTTTTGAGATCATCAAAAAAATCCTCAATGATAAGCATATCGTATTCTTAATCAAAGGTGATACATGTGAAAGAAAATATTTGATGATAAAATCACACTCCATTTGAAACTTTAGAAAGTATGAATTTTCCTATGGGAAAAAATATTCATGCATGATACTTGAACAATCATCACCATATCATTAAAAAAAAATGAAATCATTAGGGTCATGGTTGTCTAAGGATTTAATTTCATTAACAGGTTGGGGGTTGACAAAAAGAGTATTAATAATCGCATAACATTGATTAATAGGATCAAAAAAATCATCATCAAGGGAAAGATGTGAATGAAAAATGAATTCTTCATCAAAAAATTGATCTTCCAATTTAGTGACTAGGAGATATTGAAAATAAAGAACATCAAAAGGAGGGGAGCAAGGAATAAAAGGAATTTTTGGTTCTTCCTCAGGTTGCTAAAATTATTTCTGATCAGGAGAACATAATGAATTAGGTTCAAAATATTTCCTTCACATCCTGACTAAGAAACAAAACTTTTCATCCAAGAATTTCCATTCTACATCCTCATCCAAAAATTCATAACAAAGATGGAGGAACCTATTTGTAAAATGTTCAAGAGATTCATTGGATTAACTGGATTCCATTCTAAGATTATAAATTTCATTAAGAGCATCATGATATTACTATTTGTTAAAACCATGATGAAGCTCATTAACCAATTGCTTGGAATATTAGATAGAAGCAATGGGTAAAGAATAACACGATTACTTCACACAACCATCCAATGTAAGGGTAAATAATCGAGTGACAATTTCTTCAGAATAAATAGCACTTTATAAACAAAATTGAAAAAAATCAATCACACAATCAAGAATGGTTTTGTAACCTTGCCATCGAATCTAAAATTTAACAAGTCATGTAAAAATTCCCTGGGGATTGAGATATGTCAAGCTTCAGAAAAACACCTTGGGATTGTGATATGGGATGAATCAATCAAAGGCAAGAGATTCAAATAGAATTCATAGGCACATCTTGTCATATGGCCATCCTTCTAGTGCAAAAATGATGATGGTGTTGGATGCCACCAACATGTAAAGGGATCTCCCTAACATGAAATCCTAATTAGACCTCACACCATTTGGTGTAGGAATCCCATCTCGCTATACTGTTCAGCCACAGTTGGAAAGGTTTCAAAGATATTCCTTGGTTACACACACACACAATATCACCACACCTCTTTGGGAAACAAGTATGTGAGCTTTGTGGGACACTCAATATAAGGTGCATGGGATAACTTCCATAGTTAGTAAAGGAAAACAAACCTCCAGTTAGAAAAGTAATAGTACTATCCTAAAGGGGTACCCATGAGGAAGAGAAATGTTTTTTTATTACCTAAAGATTAATCCACATAATAAACAACAATCATGAAAGCATAATATCACTTATTGAGAAATAACCATAGCTAAGCAACATATTAGTTCATTAAACTTAGAATGTAATTAAAGAAAAATATATAACAAACATAACAAGAATAGTCCTACTATATCTATGATACATATGTGAAGAAGTGTTGGCTCAAAGGGCTTCTAATTATGAATGAAAGATCCCAGGTGCTAGTTACATAAATGAAACACTAGAGCCAATAGTGGAACATGCATGAACATGAAGCCACAATATTGCTTCTCCAAAGAATGACCTATTTCCTATGAACTACAAGAGAAGCCAAGGAAAGACTCCAAGAATCCAAGCCCTTAGCTTGAGTTATCTGGAGCTATTTATAATTAATGATAATGATATTTGAGATTCCTTACGACTGTTTAATGTATATGATTGTTCATATTCTATACATGACTCTTTACATTCCATACGTGGCTATACACATTCAACATGTGTCTCTTGGACTCACTACATACCATTTATTACAAAAGACATAGCACATATGAGATGATGGCTATATAAGACAAAATTGATAATAGGACAAAGTATTATGAAATTGAAAAATCATTTCTTTCTCATTGAACTCATTTTTGATGTATGTGTCCCATGCTATGAAATTTGTCAAGATGAAGTTTAATTGAACTGGAAAGTACCATACCTTCACCTCCATTTCCTCCATCAATAGGGTCTTGGAGCTTGATTTTACATTATTCCGTATCCATGAGAGTCTCATATGAGCTTTGACTAGTTCAATGGTGTATTTCATAATAATATCTTTGGTAAGCTCCAAGCATTCCTATTATGATGCTTTCTTGATTTGTTCTATGTATTTCCTGATCTCTAGAAATATTATTTCCCTGCCTCTGATTTGTTCAAGTTATTCTATCACGGGCTTCCCATGTTTCCATTTTAGAGACTCGAAACCATTCTGTACTTGATTATACGCAACAATAGTACAAATCGATTAGTCTCCAAGATGCAAGTAATTATTATGGTGGAGTCTCATCTGATCTTTGTCTATCACAATGAGAATCCTATCTTTCCTTTTGAAATGTTGCAAAGCATTCAAATACTTGGCAGCCCATTCCTAAGGTTGGTTAACTACTCTTTTTGCCACTTTCAGGAGTTTTACCACTTTTTGTGCTTTCTTCTAAATGAAAATGAGAGGAACCACCACTTATTGTAGAATTATTATCTTATCATATAATCATGCCATGGTTCCCCCCATGAGCCCTAGTTCCTCTTGCATGGTTCACTTCCATTCTATGGTGTTGTAATTATGAGAAGATAATGGTGGATTCTCTTCCACAAGGTGTTCCACACGTTTCTTCACTACAACAATTTCTCTCATCAATCTAACATTGTCACTCAATAGATATTCAAAGTTTTCTTGCATTATTGTAGCAAAAAGAAACATTTTACACCATGATTTCCCTAGGAGTATTTTTGGTATTGGAAGTTATCACCTTCTCTATAGATAATGGGATTGGCTTCTAAGGATCATTTGAGAAGTATTTTCATATTTTTGTATGATACTCTTCTTAGGATGATCAAATGTGACATTTCACACATGCATAACTCTATGCACAAGTGGAGGTGTGATTCCCATTTCAGCAAATGGAAAGATGACCACCTATGAGAGAGGGTTTTTTTGGAGAACTTGGTTCATAATCCATGGGATAGATTGTATCCTCCTCCTCCAACTCTTTTTCTATCTCCTAATTCGATTTTTCTTCTTCTTGTATTTGTGCTAAATATTCCTCCTAGAAATATCTTTGTTGTTCCTCTTATATTATTCTCATTTTCTTTTTCTCTTCCTATTGCTTCATAAGCAATTCATATTGCTTCCTCTTATCATCTTCTTCTACTTCTCTCCTTTCCCATTCTTCTTGAATAACTCTTGTGTTCAAAGGATCAACCTTCTATTTCCTACTAATTTCTCTTTTTGAATCATACTTGATCCTCTTCCTAGAAGCTACATTTTTTGCTTGAGGGGTTATCTATTCTTCCTCCTGCATCTGGATATCTTGAGATGGTGGATTTGGGTGTCAACTGGTCTCCATCCCTGGATGTGTCTTTCTAACAACATTGTACTAGTTCTTCACCTTCTCATCTTCTTCTATAGACATTAATGAGTATCTCCAGTTGAAATTGATCCTTTCACAACGTTTCTTGGACACTCTCTTGGCATCATATTCATGATATTATTTAGTTGTGAAGTGTAAGAGATCCTACTCATGTATTTCTATAGCTGTCGCCTTGTGTCTCTTTAGTTCAAACAATCTGATCCGAAATGGGAGGGTGGGCCTAGGGGGTTTCTTTCTCCTATGAAGGACTCCTTACAATCCCTTGTCCAACTAATATTCTACTTCCATCATTACCACCTTATTGGTCACATATTATGGCATAATATTATGGGATATTTCGCATCCAAAACATTGAATGTATATGCCTTCGGGTGCTGCAAACCAATCCGTGATATCGTATAGTTACTCCTTCACCTGATCTGTCATGCAAGGTGGATCGATCTAAAATATCATGCGGGACATAACTACAAATAATTGCTCATCCATTATCTTAAATTGATCCAAGACAATTAATTAAGGTATTACAGACTTAGTGCATGGATGTGTCTATGTTATTTTATGCAACAGATCAATAAGGTTGCGAAAAACATAGACACTGAAGTAGTTCAAGAAAACACAATAGGCAAACATATAAATGCAACAAGTTTAATAAGGAGTTCACCCAATACTCCTGGGCTACATCTCCTCATCCAGCCTTCAGTGGTGGACTCTCTATTATGTTTTCAAAGGAGAGTTTTTACAACAGTGAGCTCAATTTGAGTCTCATTCAATAGATATGAATCAGCAAGACTTAACTTGGATCCCCCAAGTCTCTGGAGTACACAGACTCTCCTTACTGAATCTCAACCTCTATTGGTCAGAATGGTATGAGTCCAATCTGAGACTCAATACATGATAGGAATATATAGAGGAGCTTTCTTGAACCTCTCAAGCCCTTTCTGGAGTACACAGACTCTCTGTCTCTCTCTGTCTCTGTCTCGATGCTGCCTTTGCTCTTATAGGCTAGCTCGACTTCTTCTCTGTTCTCTGTTCTCTTCTCTTAGCTTTCTCAACTTGTGTACTATTTTTCTGCTTTCTTCTCTCTCTGTTAGTTCATGGCTTTAAAGCTAATACGCTTTTCGAATGTTTGTTTTGCTTCCCAGCTTTCTGGTTCTTCTACTTCTTTCTATTAGAATTTCTCTATTTTGCATCATCATCACTGTGTAACGCCTCACAGGGAGGTGGCCACCTATTTCGTAATGAACTGAGTGTCAGTTCTCCTGGAAATGTTTGAATGGTCATTATTTTTGTTTACTCCAAGATTTTCCCGCGAAACACGAACCTTTGCCAACTCATCATTCATGTCGAACTTCAAACCTTGTACAATTTGGCCTATTTACCCTGTTGAATTTGGTCATCCATAAGATCACATTTCCACCATTGATCTAGAGCCCCCAGATCCAATGGTCTCCATCCATATCGGGTGAGTAAGTAGCATGACCTTTACCCATCCAATGTGAGCGGTTTTCTCTCTCTTCCACTAGACGTTGGTCACCCAGTGTGTGGCATCGAGCGAGACTCAGTTGAAACCACTTACTGCTCAAAGCCCTTCCGATGCTATTTTTTGTGTGGGACCCACCTCTGATGGAATCGGTGCAATATTTGTACGGTTTTATGACTTTTTAGGTCTAAGTCACTCCAGTCTTTTCCTTCACTGAGGGGTTTTCCCAGTGATATGTGATTAGCGACCTGTTGCTAATCACATACCAGAAACCACCCCCGTTTCGTAAAAAGAACTCTCGTGTTGCCAATCCATGACAATGCGTGTTACCATGGGCCAATGGTCTACACGCTTGACCGAGGATCCTCGTTGCTCAACACTACTCCCAAATTACAATTGTTCCGAAGATATTTCTGATAAGCTTGACCTTTGTAAGTCTTTGAAACTTTGGCATGAACTTTTCATAGTTATGAAAATTTAGAGAGTGTTTTAGGATCCCATTCGGATCATGGCCTTCCCACTAAAAATGCTTTTGGAGCACCAAAAGTTGGTTTTTAAGCATCCATCAAGTGAGGGTACAGATTCCTCGCTTGCCCAATTTCTATCCATTTCGCACTGCTTAGTCTTGAACCTTTGAGTCCAATCCTGAGGTACTCAACATCCCCTCTACACGTGGTTCTCACCTTCCTGTCCAGAACTATATCTTCCTGGAATTCATTAAGATATTCAGGCAACAGATCATTAATAGAAGGAAATTGACTCTACTCTTTAGGATCTTCAATCAATGAAGGTTCAAATAGTCTCAAGCTATCTGCATTCACAACTGAGTAGATGTGCATGTAAGCTGGTAAATCAAGGCGAAAAGCATTCTCACCAATTTTCTCAATTATCTTGAAAGGTCCATACCTTATTGGCTTCAACTTCTTACCTTCACCTTGCATTCTGTCCTTACTGATATACAACCAGACATGATCACCAACTTGGAAACTATGCTCCATCCAACGCTTATCATGCCTTGCCTTGTACTTGGCTTGGCTCTTTTCCAGTTGTCCTTGTACTGCCTGGTGAATCTCTTAGATTTGTTCGATGAACTTGGTTGCCTTGTCCACATCACTGTATCCATCAACCGTTATGTCTTTACCAAAGACAAAATCCAAGGGAGACCTTGGTGTGAAACCGAAACAGATCTCAAAAGGAAATCTTTGTGTAGAAGTATGTTTAGCTTGGTTGTAAGCATGCTGCACATAACATAAATGTTCATCCCAAAGCTTGGGATGCTTGCTGCAATAGCCTTTGAGCAACTGGATCACTGTCCTGTTGACCACCTTTGTTTGGCCATCTATTTGCAGATGGAAATCTCTGCTCTTGTTTAGTCTGGTGTCCATCAATTGGCACAAACTTGACCAAAATTTCCTAACAAATCGGGAATCTCGATCCAATATAATGGAAGTGGGTAATCCAAAATGAACCCATACATGGTGAAAGAACAACTTTTTAGTTTGTTGAGCTGTAATCTGTTTGTTACAAGGTATTAAAAAACAATTTTTTCTGAACCTATCCACAACAACATATAAATAGTCATGACCTTTTCTAGATTTAGGCAGTCCCCCAACAAAGTCCATGGAAACACTTTCCCAAGGATGATAAGGAACTGGTAGTGGAGTGTACAAGCCTAGTTTTCTATTTTTGGGCTTGCTTTTAGCACACATGGTACATCCTCTTACATATCTAGAAACTATCTCATTCATTTTTGGCCAATAACAAAATCTTTGCAGCTGTGCAACTATTTTACTTGCACCAAAGTGACCTGATATTAGAGAAGTGTGTGCTTCTCAAATTATCTTTACTCTTTCAATTTGTGGAATGCATAACTTTCCAAAATGATACAAGAGTTGGTCCTTAACATGATAATCCAATTCTTCTACTTGTTTTTCATGACTTAAGGTTGCATATACATCCTTAAAATCTATATCTTGAGCATAATGTTCAATGTAGGTTTCATGCAATACTGCATTATGCTTAAGTATAGTAGATACATTTATGATTGGTATGGACAACATATCTGCAACTTTTTTGTGTATGCCCTTTTTATATTTGATGACAAGATGAAACTGTTGTAGAAAACCCATCCACTTGTAGTGTCTTGATTGCTACAACTTAGTTTGGGAGTGTAAATATTGAAGTGGTTCATGATCAGTATGTATAACTCTCTTTGCCCATTAAATAATGTTTCCACTTTTCCACACTCTATACTAATGCATACAATTCCTTATCATATGTGGGATAATTAACTACTACAGAATTAAATGTCTCAAAATGATAACATATGGGTTTACCATGTTGGATCAACACTGCTCCCATGGCATAGTCATTGGCATCTATTTCATTCTCAAATGGTCTTTGAAGATCGGGCAATGCTAGTACTAGTGTTGTAATAATCTTTTATTTTAAGGTGTCAAAGGCTTTCTATTGTTTGCCTCCCCACTGAAACACCTTGTTCAATATGGTTAAAGCATGTAAGGGAGCTGCAATCAATGAAAGGTTAGCAATAAACTTTCTCCAATACTGTGCTACTCCTAAGAAGCTTCTAACTTCTGTAGCAGATTTGGGTATATGCCAATTTACAATGATTGCAACCTTAGAGGGATCTATCTTCAATTCACCACCCCCTACAATATGACCTAAATAATTCAAATATGTTTTGCCAAATTCACATTTTGAGAGCTTAACATAGAGATTTTCTCTTTTCAAATCATCTAGAGTCTGCTTGACATGCTTCAAATGTTCTTCCCATGTTTTACTAAATATAATAATGTCATCTAAATATACAATGACAAAATCATCAATAAAAGGGCTGAGTATGTCATTCATTACTCTCATGAAAGTACTAGGAGCATTAGTTAAGCCAAAAGGCATCACTAACCACTTATACAATCCATGCTTTGTTTTGAAAGCAGTCTTCCATGCATCTTGCTCTGCAAACCTGACCTGATGGTAGCCACTATGTAAGTCCAACTTGGAAAAATAAACAACTTCTTTTAACTAATATAATAGATCATCTATGTGAGGAAGGGGATAATTATTTTTGATCGTTATCTTATTCAGTGCTTGGTAATCAATGCACATTCTCCATGAGCCATCTTTCATTCTCACCGAGACAATAGGAGATCCACATGGTGATGTGCTACGTCATATGAATCCTTTCTCGAGCAGCTCCTATACCTGCTTCTTGATTTCTGCATTCTCTAAAGTGGACAACCTATACATCCCGATGTTAGGAAATGGAGCATCTTGCTGCAAATTAATATCATGTACTATTTCCTTTTGAGGTGGTGGAATTTTAGGTTCTTGAAATAGTATATCATATTCTGAAACAACTTTTTCTATATCAGCTTGCTGTTTAGCATTACAGCCATCAAATATACTAGTTTTATCAAGTTTCATTTCCTTTACAACCATCAATAAAAATTGTTTGCATGAATTTACAATTCTTTTCATCTTCCATGAGTTTATGAGAGTGTAATTATTCTTCAGTTTATGAGCTCTTACAATATATTCAATTCCATATTTAACGAGTTGATACTTGTTTTCAGCTCTGTAGAAAATAGCTTTCCTATCATATAAGTAAGGACTTCCTAAAACAATTTGACATATATCCAAAGGAACTAAATCTAACTCAACCTCATCTACAAATGTTGTCCCAATAGAAAACTTAAGTTTACATTGTCTAGTCACTTGTATCTTTGCTTTATCACATAACCAACCTAATAGATATGGCTTCTTGTGAGGTGTGGTTAGTAATCCTAGCTTCTTTACAATTGCTTCAGAAATTAAATTTACTTGTGAGCCACTATCAAACAAAGTATTAATCTTTTGATGCCTGGAAATAACTCGAATATGAAAAATCTCATGTTTTTCCTCTCATTTTCTTCATTGTCAATAGATTGTGCAGAATTACTAGTAGATGCTTCAAATTTTTTACCTTTTATACTTGTGGCTGCGATTGTTGTTTCATCTCTTGAGTCTGACCCCAAATCCTTTTGAATAGCTGCAGCAGTCTTCTTCTTTTTGCCATCGAACTTCTTTGGTCTCAGCTCCCGATGCAGAATCTAGTAGTGTTCATCATCATGTCTGTCCTTCTTGCAGTGAGTGCACGAAGGCTTCGTCTTTTGTACAACATTTGTCTTCCTCTCTTTCCATTTTTGTTTTCTCTTTCCCTTGATTTTTCTTGTATTGGGCTTTGATGATCCCCAAACTTCTAGTTTCACATTCTTGCCTCTAGCCTCTAGATGTGTAGCCTGGACAGATACCTCATCTATGCTAGTGGGATTAAACATGAGAATGGTATCCTTTAAATAACTGTGTAGACCATCTATATACTTCAGCAGAGTTTTAGGTGAGTCTAAAGAAATTCCTAGAATCAAAGCTCTTTTCCTAAATTCTTGAGTGTAGCCTTGTACACTTTGCCCTTTTAATTGGTGAAGAGTTTGCCAGCTCATCATGGCTTGCTGCATATAGGCTAGTGGATAGAATTGCTTTTCAATTGCATAAACAAATTCACTCCATACAGAAAGAATTTTACCATGCTTCTTCATGTCAGCTTAGGTCCTGTCTTCCCAGCATACCAAGGCAGTGCCTCCAATGCGTAGGCTGGCCAGCTGAATCTTAATTTTGTCTGAGTCAATGTTCCACACCCTGCAATACACATTAGTCTGTCTAATCCAATTATCTAGCTTCTCTGCATTCAACTCTCCATCATATATCGGCAAATCAAACTTAACATCTAATTTAATCAAATATGTTTTCTTTTTATTTTCAGGGCTATTAGGAGGTGTGGGAAACTTTTCTTCTTTCCCTTTTCCTTTAGAATGGTCATGGAGGAGAGATTATTGTACTCATTTATCTAGTTTGGAGTTTGGTGAATCTTCTTCTCTACCTTTCTTAAATTCTGTATACATTTCCTCCACCATGGCTCTCATGGTCATGAAACTATCCATGAATTGTGAGTCTGATTCCAAGGGATTTTCTTCTTACATTTTCATCTTAGGGTAGACTCTTCCAATTTCTGGGTTAGCTTCAACCAATTCTTCTTCTCCTAATTTAAGCTTTGATCTAGTTAGCATTCAACAACAAAATCTAGCACAAGCTTGTCTAACCTTAGTAACCTAGAGCTTTGATACCACTTGATATAAAATTAATCCAAGACACTTAATTAAGGTATTACAGACTCATTTGCATGGATGTGTCTATGTTATTTTATGCAACGAAATGATAAGATTGAGAAATACATAAACACTGAAGTAGTTAAAGAAAACACAACAGGCAAACATATAAACACAACAAGTTTAATAAGGAGTTCACCCAATACTCCTGGGCTATGTCTCTTGGTCCAGCCTTCAGTGGTGGCCTCTCTATTATGTTATCGAAGTAGAGTTTTTATAACAGTGAGCTCAATCTAAGTCTCACTCAATAGATATGAATCAGCAAGACTGAACTTGGATCCCCCAAGTCTCTAGAGTACATAGACTGTCCTTACTAAATCTCGACCTCTATTGGTCACAATGGTATGAGTCCAATCTAAGACTCAATACATGATAAGCATATATAGAGGAGCTCACTTGAACCACTCAAGCCCTTTCTCGAGTACACATACTCTTTGTCTCTGTCTCTGTCTCTGTCTCAATGCTGCCTTTGCTCTTATAGGCCAGCTCGACTTCTTCTCTGTTCTCTGCTCTTAGCTTTCTCAACTTGCTTGCTATTTTTCTTCTTGCTTCTCTCTCTATCAGTTCATGGCTTTAAAGCCAATTTTCTTTCTGACTGTTCCATCTACTTCCCAGCTTTCTAGTTCTTCTACCTCTGTCCGTTGGAATTCCTCTATTCTACGTCATCATCACTGTGTAACGCCTCATAGGGAGGTGGCCACCTATTTCATAGAGAACTGAGTGTCAGTTATCTTAGAAATGTTTGAACGGTCATTATTTCCATTTGGTCCAAGATTTTCCCATGAAACACGAACCTTTGCTAACTCATCATTCATGCTAGAGTTCAAACCTTATACAATTCAGCCTGTTTACCCCATTGAATCCGATCATCCATTGGATTGCATTTCTGTAATAGATATAGATCCCCCAGATCCTATGGTCTCCGTCCATATTGGGCGAGTAAGTAGCATGACCTTTACCCATCCGATGTGAGTAGTTTTCTCTCTCTTCTGCTGGACACGTGGCATCGAGTGTGTGGTATAGGGCAGGACTCAATTGAAACTTCTTACCTCTCAAAGCCCTTTCAATATCCTACCAGTTTTTGTGTGGGACCTGCCTCTAATGAAATTTGCGCGATATCTATATTGTTTTATGACTTTTAGGCTCTGGGTCGCTCGGGGCTTTTCCTTCACTAAGGGGTTTTCCCGACGATATGCGATTAGAGACTTGTCACTAATCGCATATCAGAAACCACCCTTGTTTCTCAAAAATACCTCTTGTGTTGCTAATTCGTGACACCGTGCATTACCATGGGCCAATGGTCTGCGCGCTTGACCGAGGGTTCTCATTGCTTTGCGCTGCTCACAAACTACAACTATTCTGAAGAAATTTCTAATAAGCTTGACCTTTGTAAGTCTTTGAAACTTTGGCATGGACTTTTCAGAGTTATGAAAACTTAGAGAGTGTTTTAGGATCCCATTCAGATCAATCCAATAGATCATATGTGCCTCTGACGCTTGATTACGACAACACTTTGCAGTGGAAGTGAGCTGGGAATTTGCACTTAGGGCTCCACTCCTAGTACATTCTTGGGAAAGAATATTGTGCATAGATTCCATATAAAAGGAATGTAGACATATAGAATTTTGGTTCTTGATTCACCCTCAAATATGTTTTTTCGTGCCGCACATGACGTTACAACTCAAATGATAATATATCTACCCAATTGAAAGCTTTACCACAAGAAACCACCATATTGAGCATATACATCATTTTTTCCTCAAACACCTCAAAGTTCTTCCACCCATGCAATCGACAACACATGGAAATAAATTACTGATATACATATCTGGTAATCCTAGTAGGATAGACTATGGATGGGAGGTGGAAAAATCAGTAGGCTCTCGACACTAATATTTGATGATGTCGCTTGTGTCGAGATCGACCCATCTGATGTCGAAGTCATTATTTTCATATTCTATGGGACTAAGAATCTTGTAGTAAGTTTGCATGTATTCTTCATAATAGGTGGCAAGTTAATCACCACTTTTAGTATGAAGCACAAGATGGCAGTCATCAATATCTGTAATGATCCACTCAATCAATTCTTCATAGGTGTTGAATGGAAATCTACATGTGATTATATGTATCCTAGACCACTTGATATTCATATATACTTCCAAGTCCTCCAGGTTCTCAGAAACTATTTCTGAATGAATGTGTCTTTTATGCCACTCCATGAGACCTTTGTAGACATATCAATTAAGTACTTTCTATCTACATACATGGGAATGGTTGGCTTTTTCACTTCAATATCTTCCTTAGTGATTTCCTTTGAAGTTTCTTTGAAGGCCACTTTATATGGAGGGGGAGGCATGGCTCCAAGATATGATGAAAGGATGAAAATATTTTTGGCTCGAACAACTATTTATGGAAGCATACTCTTGATGTTAAGATTGGATCTATGAAACCTCCTATTAGAAAATGATATTCAAAGAGACATTGAATGTAAATGAGAATGTAATCGATAAATGATAGCACACAATTACTTGCACGCATAAGGAAATAGGCATGCAGGCATGAGGGCACACTTTCAAAGCACAAATTGGGGTCAAGTGTCATTCAGGGCTTTGTAGTGAACTCACGCACTTAAGAAAGAGGAAGATAACCTCAAGGGCGTAAGGGTACACTTCTAAGATACAAAGGATGAATCTTCTAGCCTTCAATCCTTTGAGGTGTTCTCATGCGCTCAATGAGACATATAGGGCACAATGGCACACTTCAAAGAGACAAGAAACGTGTCTTTGGGCCTTTCGGTCTTCAAGGTACGTTCAGGCACTCAAAGAGACAAAGAGGGCACATTATCACACTCCGAAGGGATGAAGGAACATGTCTTTAGCCCTCAAGCTTTCAAGGTGCGCTCATGTGCTAAAGGTAAAGGAGGGCACACTAGAGCATGGCAAAGGGATGAAGGAAAAATATTCAAACCTTTGGGTGCACTCAAGTGCTCAAGGATGGCGCAATTCTTCATGGTGAAGGAGTGCACTCATGAGGGAAATTAGAATATTATGGGCATATTTTTAAGAGCTAATCAAGGATTGCATTCCATAAGTGTGCTTTGACTAAGTATGGCTCAAGAATAAATCTAGAAGAAGTATTTCACGATAGAAATGAGAAGAAGAAATATCTACAAACATTTATGGATGTTCTCGCAATCATGGTGAGAATATGAAGGGTCAAGGAACATGTAGAGTTTTATCTTGCAAAAAGAGATTGGCATTTGTAGTGGCAAGATTAAAAAAAAAGTGGTAATCAGACTGGAAAAAAAGAAACACTAGTAAGGAAAGAAAGATTAATAGTGAAATCATGAAAGGAAATGAATACATTCATCATGCAAAAATTACTTCTAACTCTGATCAATGAAGAGTTTCCTAATCCATAGTTGTGCACCTAATCCAGATGAGAATGATTATGAAAATGAATGATTATTTGGGTTGATTTATAAGAGATTACATGAAAAATTGTTTGATGCATGATCATCACTTGTCGACAAGTGAATGAGCTAGTTGAAGGAAGTTAAGTGGGGTCCTATTTTCTAGGAGTGCAACCACATGCAACAAGAAGCTCACACATGCATTCAAGAAGGGTGCATATCTTCAGCACTAAGGAATGCAGTAAAGGAGGGAACAAGTCTTTAGTACAAAGGAGTGCACTCAAGGAGGGTACACTTCTTCAACCCGAAGGAGTGAGCTCAACTAAAGATCATGTCTTCATGATCTTGAAGTGCATTTTTTCCTTTAAAGGGTGTTTTCCTGAAATTTTTTGCTTTTGTGTGCTTTTGAGTGCCTTTCAAGTGTGTGCATGGAAAAAAGGCTAGTTTCTAAGCCAAGAAAAGGTTATGAGTCCACCTAACCATGAACAAGATAACACAAGAACTTCTAAGGGTTAGGTCATTACATTTAGGAAACTTTGGCTTAGGAGGATGTGACACTAGGGGAAAACATAAAAATAATGAAACAAGAAATGTGACAAAACTACGGGGCTTGAAACGATAGTTCATGTAGGCTCCAAAATTAACTTAGGCAAACATTTTGGAGGGATTTTGTCACATCGACAACATAACATTTATGATAAAATCTCACTATTGATTTACAACGATGTTTACACTGTTAGAAATTGGAAAACCATAATGGGCACTTCACTTTAGGCCTAGGTCATAGTGTAGTAGCAAGGAAAAATATTAATTTATTACCTATTCTTAATTTATTTAGAGAAACTTTATTATTTACCATTTACATCTAATTTTAAATACCTAGGTCACTTTTCAAACATAATTATAAATTAAATGTTTCCTTTCGGCCCCACCAGGTGCGTGTTGACCCTTGAAATTTCTCTCCCAAGATTTGTTATATAACAATATTTCATGTGTGTGGAAGAAAGTTTTTCTGCCTTGCCCTACACGCACCTTCTCTCTGCACATCAGTTCTCCCACACGTACCACATGTTCCCAACACATTTATTGTACACACATTGCTATATTCAGACACCTCGTGTTTTGTACAACAAATTATTTAATGTTTTTAAATTCTCGCATGTTCCCTAATTACGTAGTATTGATTGTATATATGCCACTTTTCATGATCACAATATTTCGAGGAACAATATTTATCTCACCTCATTAAATTTCTCTGTCATTTAATGATATTGATATTAAGGATGTTAAAATCAAGTCATTATACAAATTAAGTGGACAATATGGTTTTCAAAATTAGAGGTTTATTGCTACTATTTCCCATAAATGATGGCCATAATCTAATAAGTTTCTATTTATTTTCTTCTCCACCCAACAAAATTCACACAAAAGAGAGTAAAAACTGATAATTATATAGGGAAATAAGAAATCTACAAGTAGCATTGGGAATGTGAATAATCCTTCTTGTGTTGTTTTTGGTACATAATATTTCAATTTTAGATGGACTACTATGTACCACAAACAAACAAGAAGGTGGTTATTGGACCTTTCAAATTTAAATGAAGTGATTAACATTGGTTTTAAAATGGAGAGAGGCACCATGTGGTATTTCTATTAGATGATTTGAAGAAAAAACTTAATTTAAATCTTGCAAATGTCATTATGTACCATGGATTTGATTAGACATAATTATTGTGTTAAAGTTTGCTTCAATTTGGAAAATGAAATACACATCCTGATACAAAGTTAAATTAGGAACTGAATAGATAGATTTACTATGTCTAAGATTGGTTGTGCATTTAGAAAATGGAACAGATTCTAATAGAAAAAGAATAGGTTGTACTTTTCAAATTTAAATCTCATTCTCTAAGGTCCTTATGCACTGTGTTTTTATTTTTTCTTGTATTTGGTGTCCAATTTTCTAAATTTGAAGATGGAAACTATCAATGTTGTAGTGTTTTGGAAATTATGATTTTTTCTTTTTCCTTTTGGGGTGTATCATTACTAATTTCATTCATTTACAAATTTGGCTTACTTAATTATTTCATAATGTCAATTTTCCTTCTGTAAAACATCTTGTGTGCGAGATCACTAATCAAATAGATTTATTATGCCTAAGTCTAGAAAGACATTCGCATTAGCAGCTGAGATCTCATACACAATTGAAAACATCAAATTCAATATAGTGGGAAAACAAATATTTTTGATTGACCAGTAGAGACTTCTCCTCTATAATAGGTGGCACAATGATGATTGGAGGATCTTAGTAAACTATAATTTTTAGAAAGGACTTATTTTGCTTCTAGTGCATTGTAAAAAAAATTCCATGCAGATCTTTATAAAGAGCATGATATGTAAAACTACCATTGTAGTAGTGGAGAGATCGAATACCATTGATAACATGAATGTGATAATTGGAACAAGGAGAGAATCCCTTCCAACTAACAGAGGTTGATCTTTATGATCTAGAAACTAGAAGATGGTCATACTTTGACCAAGTACAATATTCATGGGTCTCTATTTCATATTGCTATTTCTTCTTTTTGGGATATATCATTAGTTGAATTTATAATTTTTTGTAAAGTTTCGATAGTTAAACCCTAGAGTTCTTCAGTTTTAAGTTATTGTTTAATTGTTTTACTTTTTGGACCTATTTTGGTTGTATATTAACTAAATTTAGTCATAATTCGATTGATTTAGATTGTATAGGGTTTTGTTTTTATATGGATTTTAAAAGTAGAACTGTTATTTTACAAAATTTAGTATTCATCGGTCTTGTTATCTTATTTGAAATCCCCAGGTTCATTGCAAGTTAATAGTATAATTTATAAATAATTTAGGGTTTTATTTGTAAAATACTTTTTAAAATTTGTAAATATAATGATTATCTACAAATAATTTCCATCAAGCTTCTCAATTGCCTATATGATGAATTTTTATTTGATAAAATTTCATAACTTTTATGTAAAAATGATGACAATTTAGAAATATTGTAAAATGTCATTCCTCTTTTCTATTTTGTTAGTAGAAAGGAAGAAAAATATGAATATATGGGTTTGTCGTCGAAGTCATAGAAATGAGACGAGGTGTTGTCGAAGTTAACATTTATTATATATTTTTAATTTATTTTCTGCAACTTTATTATTTATCATTTACATTGATGTGTAAATATTTGGCTCAATTTCCCAACATGACTATAAATTAATTATTTTCTTTTTGGTTCATGTTGTATGGACCAATGGAACTTGCCCTTTTATGTCTACACATACTTTAATTTTTCATCGACTTTAGCTCCATAAATACTTTAGCTACAGTTATTCCCTGTGTGAATGAAGATACTATGTCAAAATGTAATTCTTGTGTTTTTGTTTGTGAAGAATTGGAGAAGAATTTATAGTTTGGAGATAAGATTTTAATTTTTGGAAACAAGTTTTATTAATTTCATTAATGGAAATTTGTATGTTCATATATTGATGTCTATAGATTTGTGTGATAAGTGTCCCCAGTCAAATAATATTACCAGGTCTAAAACTTGTCAGAGTAAGCCATTTTCAGATGGAAGAAATGTGAAGAGCTAAAGTATATGTGGAACTAAGGAATGTCTTGAGGTAGAGTCTGTGTAGGAGTAAAGTATGTGCAAAGGTAAAGCATGTGTGGAGGTAATAGAGTAAGTTACACTACTCAACAAAAGGTGGGGAAAAAGGTAGACTTTAGCTTTGCACATGGCTTGCTTCACAATATTTATCTCTGTACATTTATTACATGCATATATGTGTTACTTCCACACATACCTTTGTTTCACCATTTTTAGGCTTAATAAGATTTTTCCAAGCGAAACACTTACCACACAAGGCTATAGACATTAATATATGCACATATATATTTATGTTAATGGAATTAATAAGTCCTAGTCCCTGAAATTAAAAGTTTATCTCGTAAGTATAACTTCCTCTCTAATTGTTTCCAAGTAAAAATAAGAGAATTACATTTGGACATAATATCTTCTTTCACACATGAAAGAATTCTACTCGACCAAAAATGTAGGAAATTGTTTTCTAGAAAATGATGGAAAATGTCGTTACTCATTCATAAATATACATGGCCATGCATTAGCCAAAAACGTAATAAATAATGTCATAAATCATAATCCAAATATGGACAAATAATTATACTTGTCTGTGTATCTAGAAATGGTTGGAAGCATCATTTTAAACCATCTACACCACAATTTTAATGCAACTGACCACCCCCAAGTTAGATGCAGAGTTTAAGGAGTTAGGTATTGCATGGAACTTACAACAATATTCAGTGAATAAACAACCAATGCAATGATTGCATTGTGTAGGTGGTGTATCCACTACCTGCAAAAATAGATCTCATGTTTTTACTTGAGAAGAATTGAAGAGGAATTTATACTTCAGAGATAAAGTTTTAATTTCTTGAAACAAGTTTTATTAGTTTCATTGGCATAAATATGTATGTGCATATATTAATGTATATAGGCCTATGTGATAATTCTCCCTAGTTCAACAATCTTACTAGGTCTAAAACATGTGGATTAAGCCATGTGTGGATGTAAGGCATGTGTGGGATGAAATTTTGTGCAAAAGCAACCAATGTGTGGAGGTAGAGTTTGTATGCAAGTAAAGTATGTGCAGAGGTAAAACATGCATGAAGGTAATAGGATAAGTTCCAATACTCCACATAAGCTGCGTCCAAAAGGAAGAGCTTATCTGTACACGTAATTTCAGACTTAGTAAAATTTGTGCAGGTGAGAAACTTATCACATTGGTCTATAGATATTATTATATGCACATTGCTATTTCTATTGTTGGAATTAATAAATCTTGTTACAGAGGCTAATTTTTTATCTTTTAATTATAAATTCCTCTCAAATTGTTTCCATGTAAAAATAAGATAATTATTCTTTGACATATTATCTTCTTTCACACACACAATAACTCTAGCCCAATAAAAAAGTAGGAAAAAAATATATTTGTAGCAAATGGAAAAAGTGTTATTACTCATTCATGAATATCCATGACAATGCATAAACCAAAAACACAACAAAGAATGTCATAGCTCATAGTCAAAATATGCACAAACAATTATACTTATATATCTATTTAAAAATGTTTGGAAACACCATTTTTAGGCCAACTTCGCCATAACTGAGACCCTTTAATCAAACCATAATAAAATAAAAATATTCACTAAAATATTAATAATGCATTCTTCATTTTCAAAAGGTTGAATATACTAAGTGTTTTCTTTGTTAACATGGTTTCTCAAGGCAAGCACCATAAGAGTCAAGAGATTATTATCCATGTGTTTTGTTGATAGAGTCTTTGATAAAATATAGAGTCTTCTGCCTATGGCTAAAGAATTTTGTAGGGATATGAACTTGATGTTGCTTCTGAATGTATTGGTTATCATGAGAATCTAAATTTATTAATAGAAATATAACCATTATTTACAAAAAGAATAGAGAGTACCTGGACTGTAAAAGAAGTGAGGTGAGATGAATGAAGGGTTAGTTCACCAGGGAGTGAATCCCATGGAATTTGCATTTTGAAAGAAAAAACCTTATACCATGAGTATAACTGTTGAATTGAGCTAAACAGTTAAAGGGGGAAGGATGAAAATGTGCATTACAAGTGGAAGGTGTAGTGATTTAATAGAAATGATATTGCAAGATATTGTAATTTTCTCATCCTCAATGTGAATTATTTCTAGATGACTCCTCTCAGGTAGATCTATGATCAGTAACAACAAAATGAAGGCCATGTTCCATTTTCTATGTGGAGAAAACCACGAAAATCAAATGAAAAGAATAAGATATTATCATAACTGTTGGGTCCCTATAATACTAGTGATTACCCCATTACTATTGTAGTTATACCCCTTATTTATATTGATGTACCCATGTAGTGCCCATATTGTTACTATTGTGCCACATAGAAGCCCACTATTGTTATTGTTGTGCCCTACAATATTATTGTTATGTAGGCTTTGATTGTATTGGGACCACTTAGACTCCTATATATAGAAAGGAGGTATTTTCATTTGTATCATCCAAGAATTGTTCATTTATGTAATGTAAAGGAGGTTGCCCCCTCGAAGAGGCTGAATTCTAAGGTGTGGATCTCTCTTTTCTATCTTTTTGTGAGCTGGTTTCATAACATTTGGTATCAGAGCTTTGGATTCTAGGGTTTCGCTGCTCCAAACAGGTCATCGTGGCATTTTCGCTATAACTTTTTTTCTGTGACGTTTCAGAAGTCGCAAAAAAAACCCATTTGAGAAGAATTGGCGCTGAACCTTGGGTCCGAATTTCAGAGCTTTTCTCGCGATATTTGCGGAGATATGATCTGAGGAAGTTGGTCTTTTTGCAGACTCCTGAATTACATTCAAAACAGGTGACCTGGGGAAAATCGTCATAACTCTCTCTCTGAGGATTGGATTGAAATTTCGTAAAAAGGTACAGAAAGAGGACGGACTGTAGTTTCTTGTGTGTGTGTTTCAGATTCAAAGGTTGAAACAGTGACTCGTGGCACGTCGTACAAGTTCGCTCTACTGAACCAGTCTAAAAGCAAGTCACTGTGGGAGATTTCACATAACTCTTCCTTGGAGAATCCAATTTGGCTCAGACTTGTGGCATTGGAAAGAGGACGTAGAAGGCTACTACAGGTAGCAATTCCAGAATTGGATGATCCAAAATTACAGAGATACATCAGATTCAATATCAGGCTTCTATAAAGTGAAAAAAGGTGTGTAGTTTTTTTTTTAATTTTTGTGTAAGCTTGGTTTAACGGAATTCAAAGGGCATAGTAAAACATTATTATCGGTAACTGATGCCCCGAGGAAAGAAAATGCAAACACCTAGTAAGGAACCTGAAAGCTCTAGCATGACTCATGAAGAAGAGGAAGAAATGCTACATGATATATCAAAATTACAAGAACAAGTGCAACAAATGTCACGCTCACAAAAGCTAACAGAAGCTAAGATAAGTGGCGTGGAATCTAAGGTAAATGGCATGGAATCTAAGATAAAGGGAATGGAAGCTAAGATGGATGGCATGGAAGCTAAGATGGATGGCATGGAAGCTAAGATTGACGCTAAATTTGATGGCATGGATGATAAGATGGATGAATTGAAGAAGTTGCTACAAGAAAGGGTCACTAATGGTGAAAAGGTAGTAAAGGAAACTCATGATGAGAACAAAAGAAATGTTAATCATGATTCCATAGACTCTAATGTTGGATCGAAGACTCACCATGTTCCAAAAATCGATATGAGGAAGTTTGATGGCAAGGATCCCGCCACATGGATATTACAGATGGAGCAATTCTTCGATCTCAATAATGTGCAAAACACACAAAAGGTACGTATGGCAACTTTATATTTGGAACCAAATCAGTTTGTATGGTATCAATGGCTTTGTTCTCGTAAACAATTTATCACTTGGGCAATTTTTACGGAAGAATTGATAGCACATTATGAGGATACAAAAAGCAACACTTTTTTTAGCCAATTGAT
The DNA here is from genome assembly GCA_031772625.1 of Pinus tabuliformis. Classification (NCBI taxonomy): domain Eukaryota; kingdom Viridiplantae; phylum Streptophyta; class Pinopsida; order Pinales; family Pinaceae; genus Pinus; species Pinus tabuliformis. Next base: position 670,999,692 of record CM062810.1, on the reverse strand, counting down.
AAGTCTCAAACAAAAGGGTTCAATAATGGAGCACATTGAGGAGTTCCAAAAATTGAACATAAGGGTAAAAGATATTCCAGAGGAGCATAGGATTGATGTGTTCATAGGGTCTTTAAAGGATAATATCCAACATGATGTGCGCCTTTGGGAACCTGATTCATTAGAGAAGGCATTCAGGTTAGCAAGAAAAATGGAAAGCAAAATTATGGCAACTAGGAAGCATACCATTCACAACTATAAAGATGGAAGTGTTGTTGCCCATAGTCTTCCACAACCTACAAGGTTGACACCACAACAATTGGAAGAAAAAAGAGCAAAAGGGCTTTGTTACAATTGTGATAGCAAATACACAAAAGGTCATAAGTGTGCTGAGAAGAAATTATTCTACATAGATTGTGAAGAGGAAGAAGAAAAGGAGCAAGAAAGGTCAAAAGAAGAGGATATATTCCAGGAACAAAGCCTAGATGAAGAACAAATAAATCCGACCATATCTTGTAATGCATTGGCGGGAATTACCACTCCTCAAACCATCAAGATAGAAGGACAAATCAAGAAGAAAAAGGTAATAGTGTTGATTGATTCAGGAAGCACCCACAATTTTATTCATTGTAGGGTAGCAAAAGAATTGAATTGCTTCCTATATCCAGCACCAGAGTGTCAAGTGATGATTGCAAATGGAGGAACAATAAATTGCTCTGGAAAGTGCCATAATATCAAGCTATCCATGGGAGAATATGTATTGACTAGCCCAATGCTTTCCATTCCAATGGGAGGTGCTGATGTTGTACTAGGAGTCCAATGGCTACAATCCTTGGGTACAATAGCTTTTAATTTTCAAGAACTTTTCATGAAATTTTCTGTGGAAGGAAAGGAAGTTGAATTAAGGGGTATTGCAGGGAAACCAGGAAAGATAATCAGCTCTAATGGTATGACAAAGCTTCTAAAAAAGGAGCAAAGAGGTGTAATTGCACAATTATGTTCGCTAGATGTTTCCACATTAGAATCATCTATTTCTCCAGATCTCCAAAAAGTCCTGGACAATCATTCCAAGGTATTTGAGACTCCCAAAGGTCTCCCACCTATGCGTGATCATGATCATGCTATTCATCTGATTCCAGGAAGTGTTCCTCCAAACATCAGGCCGTACAGATATCCCTATGTCCAAAAAAGTGAAATTGAACGTATGGTTGCAGAAATGCTAGAGGCTGGTATAATTCAACCGAGTCAAAGTTCTTTCTCTGCTCCAGTAGTATTGGTGCACAAGAAGGATGGATCATGGCGCATGTGTCCGGATTATAGGGAGCTCAACAAGCTCACTATTAAAGATAAGTTCCCCATTCCTGTCATTGATGAATTACTGGATGAATTGCATGGATCAATTTACTTCACCAAGTTGGATCTTCGTTCAGGATATCATCAAATCAGAATGAAGATTGAAGACATTCCGAAAACGGCATTTAGAACTCATGAGGGTCATTATGAATTTTTGGTCATGCCTTTTGGCCTTACCAATGCACCTTCAACATTTCAAGGTTTGATGAATTCAATTTTCAAACCATTCCTTAGAAAATTTGTGTTAGTATTTTTTGATGATATACTAATCTACAGCAAGTCTTGGAAGGATCATGTTGAACATGTTGACAGGGTGCTACAACTATTGGAGGAGAAACAATTATATGCAAAAAGATCCAAATGTTTCTTTGGAGTCCAGGAGGTGGAATATTTGGGTCATATTGTATCTCATGAAGGAGTTAAGGTAGACCCTAGCAAAATTAAAGCCATTAAGGAATGGAAAATCCCCACATCCATAAAGCATCTGCGAGGATTTCTTGGGTTGACAGGGTATTATCGCAAGTTTGTTAAGAATTATGGGAGAATAGCAGCACCTCTAACAACATTATTGAAGAAAGATGCATTTTCATGGACTCCGGAAGCAACAAAGGCCTTTGAACATCTTAAAGAGGCAATGTGCCAAGCACCGGTCTTAGCTACACCGGACTTCACAAAAACCTTTATTGTGGAATGTGATGCTTCAGGAAATGGAATTGGTGCTGTTCTAATGCAAGATGAAAGACCCATTGCTTTTGAAAGTCGTCCAATCAAGGGAAAGTTTTTAAGAAAAGCTATTTATGAGAAGGAAATGTTGGCAATACTCCATGCACTTAAGAAATGGCGACCCTACCTAATGGGAAGACACTTCAAGGTAAAAACGGATCATGATAGCCTTAAATACTTTTTAGAACAAAGATTATCCTCTGAAGAGCAACAAAAGTGGGTCACAAAGATGTTGGGTTATGACTTTGAAATCATCTACAAAAAGGGGAAGCAAAATGTGGTGGCAGATGCACTCTCAAGAAAGGATGAGGATGTGGAAGCATTGTTGTGCGCCATTTCTATTATCCAACCAGATTGGATAAATGAAGCAAGGGAGGAATGGAAGAATGACGAAGAAGTGTGGGCACTTATTCGAAAGCTACAACAAGATTCCAGTACGTCTGATACATTTAGCTGGAAAAATGATTCGTTATGGTACAAAGATCGCTTATACCTCTGTAAGAATTCCCAGCTAAAACAAAAGATTCTTATGGAATTGCACACTTCTCCCTTAGGAGGGCACTCAGGATTTTTAAAAACTTACCACAGGGTTAAGAAGGAATTTTTTTGGGATGGCCTTAAATCAGATATTCAAAAGTTTGTGGCAGAATGTTTGGTTTGCCAACAAAATAAAGTTGAAACAATTAAGACACCGGGTCTATTACAACCTTTATCCATTCCAAGCCAACGTTGGGAGGAGGTTTCAATGGATTTTATCACAGGTTTACCCAAGTCTGAGGGAAAGAGTGTCATCATGGTGGTAGTTGACAGACTTACCAAGTATGCACACTTTTGTGCATTATCACATCCATTTAAAGCCAGTACAGTTTCTACTGCATTTATGGAAACAATTCAAAAGCTACATGGAAACCCAAAGATTATTGTAAGTGACAGAGATCCCATTTTCACTGGAAATTTTTGGACAGAATTATTTTCTTGTCTTGGTACTCAGTTAGCTCATAGCTCATCTTATCATCCTCAATCTGATGGGCAAACTGAGATAGTAAACAAATGTTTGGAAGGATATCTTCGTTGCTTTGTATCTGATAAACAGACACAATGGGTCAAATGGTTGCCTCTGGCTGAATGGTGGTATAACACTTCCTTCATACAGCAACAAAAATGACCCCATTTATGGCACTTTATGGGTATCAACCACCATCCATCACATCATATTTAAGAGAAAATTCTAAGGTTCAGGCAGTGGAACATCACATCGAACATCAACAACAAGTCCTCCAACTCTTAAAGGATAACCTTGTGTTGGCACAGAATAGAATGAAACAACAGGCAGATCAACATCGCAGTGAAAGAAGTTTTGATGTAGGTGATTGGGTATTCCTACGGCTACAACCATATAAGCAAATGTCCCTCAAGCAAGCTAAGAAGGATAATAAATTATCACCAAAGTATTATGGTCCGTACAAGGTGTTGCAAAAGATTGGTACTATGGCATACAAATTGGAGCTTCCTGCAGCTTCTCGATTGCACCCAGTTTTCCATGTTTCATGCTTAAAGAAGGTTATAGGCGACAAGCTCCCAGTTCAAACAATATTGCCAGAACTTGACGAAGAAGGAAAAATTATATTGGAACCGGAAGCAGTTATAGAAACAAGAACTCGACAGCTACGAAATCGATCAATTTCAGAGTACCTTATCAAGTGGAAGAACTTATCCGCTGAAGATTCCACATGGGAGGATGAGAATTTTATGCAGAAGTATCCTGAACTACTCAAGCGTTGAGGACAACACTTTTTGAAGGAGAGGGGCATGTTGGGTCCCTATAATACTAGTGATTACCCCATTACTATTGTAGTTATACCCCTTATTTATATTGATGTACCCATGTAGTGCCCATATTGTTACTATTGTGCCACATAGAAGCCCACTATTGTTATTGTTGTGCCCTGCAATATTATTGTTATGTAGGCTTTGATTGTATTGGGACCACTTAGACTCCTATATATAGAAAGGAGGTATTTTCATTTGTATCATCCAAGAATTGTTCATTTATGTAATGTAAAGGAGGTTGCCCCCTCGAAGAGGCTGAATTCTAAGGCGTGGATCTCTCTTTTCTATCTTTTTGTGAGCTGGTTTCATAACAATTACTGCATAGCGGGGAGGTTTTTTTTTTTTTTTTTTTTTTTTTTTTTTTTTTTTTTTTTGTTATTTTTCTGAAGTACTAACTTTGAGAGTGAGGATGTGAGGATTTGCAAGCCTTGTACAAGGTTACACATTGGATAACCCTAAAAATTCGTTTTCTAATCGTACAATTTAGACAGGGGCATTATTTAAGTATTTTGATCCTTCTTTATTTTATTTTAATATTTTTGTAGTTAAATTTTATGCTAAGTATTTCAATTTCATTCTCCCAACATGATTATAAGTTAAATATTTCATTTTTGCCCCACCTTATGCATGTTGACCCCCAGAGTTTCTCTCTTAAGTGTTTTTATACCTAGCCAATTTTCGCATTCTCCCACACATACTCCCTCTTGCGCACATTATTTATTTCTCACACATTTTTGCATAAACATACCTCTTGTCCCACAAAACTATTTATTCCACTTTTGTCACTTCTCATATCTTTTTCCACTCCCAACTATTTATTTCTTTCACACCATTTGTCATGATCACAAGATTTCAAGGTGAAATATTTATCTCACCTCATTCAGTTTCCATGTCATTCAATGGTACTAATATCAAGGATGTTAAAAGTGAATGAATCTATGAATTAAATGGATGAGATCATTTTAAAACTTTGGGATTTATTGCGACTATCTTCCATAAATGATGCATTTAATATATTAAGTTTCTATTTATTAGCATGTCCAAGCCAACAAAAGTCACACACGATAGAGAAACAAATTGTAATTATGTAGTAAAGCATCAAATTTAGGGTTAAGTAGCATTGATATCACCGATAACCCATTGTGTATTTCTAAGTAGAAATGGAATATGGTTGTCAGAGGAAGGAGAGAAGCAATTTTTGGTGATACCTTTAACTCACTTTTCAATAAACATAATAATTTTCACTAGTGGATAGAATATCATGGGTATGTGAACTTACCACCAAAACAGAAAAGAAGCGACAAGAATTGGACAACTAGGTTGGTGAATGATTTATGTGTTCTTGAGGTTTTTGGTTTAAAGGAAATGATCATGTTCTCTTCTTGGCACATTGGCACCCTAGCACACAATTCCTTTGGTACTCTTTCTTCACAAAAAACCAACGTAAAATTTTAAACATGAATTGTAAACTCAAAATGAGAATTATATCCAAGAAACCCCAAAGAGACATGAAAAAAATCCAAAAAATGAAAAGTGTGTATTCTAGAATGATGTTTTATTCTTTTTAGGGTTATTTTTCAACATATTTAAAAAATCTTAGTAAAATCAATTTTTTTTTGTGAAAAATAAATGAAAAAAATACACTAATGTTTAAATTGGTAGAATAACATTTTTCTTTCCAAGGTAAAATTTGAACATTTTTTTGTAATGACGATAAAGTTAAAATAATGGGATTCGAAAGACATTAAAATTCCAATAGTTTTCATCCATTTCATTAAACATATAATAAGATGACACTAAAGATCGCCAAAATTCTATTTGTTTTCAACCATAAAATTAAAGGTAAAAAAAAATAAAGATGATTCTTTTTCAACCATAGAATTAAAAAACTCTAAGTTTCCAACAAATTTAAACCATGACATTATGAACAAATTACTTGACTAAATTAATCAAAATATCAATACTTGTAGATTGAATGAAACATAAATTATATCTCTAAGTTGTTGTTGCATTATGGATTTTCTAAACAGTAAAATTTATCATAATTAAAACATATAATCCAACAAACATAAAAATGACTCATTACTTCATTTAATATGATATGGAAATCAAAATTTTTATTTCATGATATGATGCAAACATGAGTTATATAGACTATCTTAGACAAGTATTTAAAATCACTCATATATTATTACACACCATCAGAATTCACATCTTGAGATGAATGACTCGATGCATATGAATACATTCCATATTCTTCTCTTTCATCAACTAGTGCCCCATTTGAGGCCACATGCATGCCCACCATTTCAGGTTTCAAAATTCTTCTAGATTAATGATCGGGTTCAGCCGAATCCCATCTCAACATTGTTTCTTATCCTAACAACCTCTTCAGAATATCTATTGTCATGAAGCAAAGAGTTCCTCCCTTTATTAAATTGAAGTCATAAACAAGTATGTCAATATCCTGCAATTTTAAGAGGTCTGTGAGGTGACAATTTATATCTGTACCCTTACTTTTTCTCTTTCTGCCAATTTTTTTTATCAACTAACATATCTCGCTTGTACACACCATTGAATGGGCATGTATTTGTGGCATACCAATGTACTTCAACACCTACAACATCTTCATTTTATGTAATGACCTTTATAATATTAGAAACCCAAAATGGATAGCCATTGACATCTCCATCTACTAGCACTACAATCATGAAACCCTCCTTAATATCCTATACTGAACCCCTGTAAAGGTCTTCCATGGCTTCATGTTATGCATGAGATTTCTTGAACCAATACACATTTATCTTTCCTCTACCCGTCAAGAATTAAAAATACCTTGAGATTGTTGTTCAACATTTTTTCTTTCCTCATGTTCATTTGACACATTTTGTGGCCAAACAAATGGAGTTTTCAAAGCTATATCTTGATTTTTTGTTCTTGAAATGATATCACTTTGATTATTGAAAAAATACTCCCACTAAACTAAATCAACAATATCAAAGTACTCATATGTATATCTAGTACATTTTTCAATTTCTTCTGAGAAATCAAAATAATTTATATCTCTCTTCTGTGTGCATGCATAATGAAATTTAGCAACTGATTTTAATAACAATATATTTGACGCAAAGATTGGATGATCTGGAATGAACTTCAAAAATGCCAAACTTGATGATGACACCCATTCTGTAGTAGTTGAATACTTCTTTCCCCATATTAGTGTTTTCCCATCAATTTTTTTGATACAAAATTGATGTTGGAAGCTAATGTCATTAAGTTGTTCAATTCATTTCTCCTTACCATGAGATCCCTGAATAAACCTTCGCATGTCAACAATTTCTTCCAACACATGAAAAGTAGTCTCTTCCATGTATGATTTCTTAATACATTCGATTAATGATGGCAAGCTCCCAACATCCCTCCTCCTCAATGTGAGTGAAAAATGACTGAACATCTGATCAACATGGTCATGAGTGTGCCCAACAAGAAGGAAACCAACCTTTACCTTCTAAAAAATTATCAATTCAACAAGCATGTTTAGATATCGAAAAACAATATGATTTTTGTTTTTGTGACAAGTGTGTCCAATTGTACATAAAAAAACTTTAGGAAGATTACCAGACCAATGAGAAAGCACATAATGAATTATGGGTCTCTAATATTTGCATAATTATGAATATTTGGATCTATGAATTATACCCTTGGCAACATTTTCCATTGAAGGCCATACAACCGATCAAGTGAAACTGAATAAAATTTTCCTCCTGTAAATGTTTTGGTGTGCAAACAAAATGTAGTAGAAGCACTTGTTTTTTTCTAGTCCATACCATCAATTTTCAAACCCAAATATTTATTTGGATTATCACAACACTTATTGTGAATCTTGTACAACATTTTCCTTTCGCTTGATTGTTGTTGACGAGCCTCTTGAAGCTCCTTGAGAATGGAATCTACACAACATAAAAGGAAGGCATTAATAAATACATTTTCATAGTTAATGACTATAGAATTTTAAAAATCAATGTTATGAATGCTTACCACTTTATTCCCCTTCCCATTTATCCCCTTTTGATTTAAGAGAAGCACATGTATTGCAAACCCTCGTCCTTGTCTTCTTAGGAATACATACATTGTTGAATTCTTTCTTCCGTATCTTCACAAAATATTGGTATGTAATAAATCAACCATTTCCTTCACCATTTTCTTCATATTCTATGTATTAGTGGTAGATTTCTCGTCTTGAGAAATTATATGGAATATGTATTGTCTCTCTATTTTGCATACACTCTCTATTCTTTGAAAATAATTCCTTCATCCATAACATTGCAGTATTTGACAATGGCCCAAACTATCATTTATGATGTACTTCTGAATAAAATGTGGGATCCTTTTCCAAATTTTCTTGGATTCTTGTCAAACGAAAATTACCAATTGAATGAAACATTTTGAAAACCTTTCTACACATAAATAAAGACCCAATATGATAATAATAACGTAACAATGTAGATTGGATGCACCACACTAAATATGAATTTTTCATGCCTTTATTCATTGAAAAATATCTCGTCCTTTTCTCCAATGAAAACATGAAATCCATATGTTTCAAGCAATCCTTTTGACAACATTCACTTGAAATGAGAGCATTCACAAAACTTCCACTCATGAGATATTCTTCTCTACCACTTGTATAACTAGAAAATCTTGGATTGATACGAAAGGTTCTGCTCCTACTCCTCGATACAATAATTGTTGGGAATTAACCCCTTGGCATGTCGGGGGACGATTCGCAGAATCGTGCCCTGACAGACCAAGGGGTCGATTCCAAAAATAGGATTCCTAGCCTATTGGGGGTAATTCCTGGAATCTGCCCCTGGTAGGAAATGCATGTGATTATGGGAATTGGCCCCCTGGCCTCGCTGGGGACCGATTTCGAGAATCGGCCCTGACAAGCCAGTGGGTTGGTTCTCGGAATTGAGCCCTATAGGTCAGTGGATTGATTTTGGCAATTGTCCTTGGTAGGCCAGGGGAAAATTCTGGGAATCACCCCAATAGACTAGGGGGTGATTCTGGGAATCGCCCCGATAGGCCAGGGAGGTGATTCTAGGAATCAAACCCCTGGTAGGCTAGGCGGTCGTTCTTCCCCCAAGGGGGCACGCACATCCACAAGCACAAACATGGCATGACACTAAGGCACAATGACCCATTGGTAGGCACGGGGCAAATTCTAAGAATCAACCTGTTAACATGCAAGCAGTTGATTCTCGTAATCGGCTCTTGGCTTTCCAAGGGACCGAGGAGAAATGTAAAAAAACAAAAATGGTAAGGAATAATTTTTTGTTTTGTTCCTTGTATGAACCTAACATCCAACATGGCATGGGGGTCGATGTGCATGTTTTTGGTCTTTTTTCCTTTATATATATATTTTTACTTAAGCTATTGGTTTTTTGTAATTTACTAATTTATATATATGTATATATTTTTTGTAGGGGAATGGTAGTAAGGAAGATTTCTATGAATATTTCTGGACTAAAGACTGCTAAAATTGGAGGTGGATCCTGAAAAAATACTGATGAACGAACCTGGTCTGAGCTAATAACTACAAATCTCGCAAGCTCCTCAAATGATAAGAAGTTGATTCATTATTGGAAAAAATCCCAAGAAGTGAAGCATACAAAACTTATATGGTTTGTGAAATATAGAGAAGGCAAACAACATCTGCAAATATATCTATATGTTGATATCCCTAATGATAGTGGAAGTTATGAGGTGTTGGAAAAAGTACTAGAGTGTTTGATATCAAATACTGAAGTTGTTTATGTACTTACAAAACTGCTCAAGTCACATGACAAGATTAAATATCAGTTTGTATTTTCAATGTATGACACGGTAGATGATTCTACAAAGATGTGTAAACAAGTCATAAATGAGATTTCACAAGATATCGTAAGTATTCTTATTTGTATTTATGTGTTTTTATTTATTGTAACTAAAACATTATATCTTTTATAACTTAGTTTTTGTTGACATATGATATTTTGTTTGACAAAATTTTATTGAAAATCTTTCGATTATGTTGGGATGAATTTATTTTATAGAGCAAGATATTATGAATGTTGTCAGTAGTTTCCACTCAGGGTAAAAAAATGATATGGTAAACAAGCAAAAGAAAGTAATTCATGATGTTATAAGGCTACATCCAAGGGATCAACAAAGAATGCCTATAGTGGATAAATCTAGAAAATCTAGACATGTTACTTTTGAAGAGGACGAAGTTGAAATTGAAGCTAAAGAATATGTTTGAATTACCGAGGATAAGATTAGAACTAATGTTAGAAAGGAGAAGATCCATAAAATACCAAAACAAAAAATGCCCAAGAATGTCTCTGCTCTAGTTGATGATGAGGATGTTACTTATGTAGAAGAAAAGAGGAGGAAAAAATTAAAAGTTGATGATTCTCAAAAAATCATTGCCAACAGTGAAGATCCTAGTGAAAATTTAAAAGAAAGTAGGGAAATCGTTACACCAGGAGCTAATTTAGAGGATGAAATTATTAAAACAAAACAAAATGCCATTCAACATCGCTTGACAAAGACAAACTTAATTCGCGGTGGTTGAACATTTCAATGTAATGTCAACCAAATCTATAAGCCAAGTGAAGGACAATTGAAATATCAAATTAAAAAGCCACACCACCTGCATGTTCACAACTTGAAGTCTTTGATGAGGTACAATCCATATGCTCATGTGGTTGATTATTTACTTCTTGTTGATCCATTTCAAGGTTCCAACAAAGAAGGATTTGATAAGTCAAAATATTTTAAATACTAATATTATGTGCTTTGAGGGAACCATTCTATATAATCTCGAAGGAAATTGATGGAGGAATATCCCAATAATCCACATTTTGAAACAATAAAATGTATCATTTATGTTAGTTTATGAGATACAAAAGAAACGTTATTGGCATGGGATCATAATAAAAATAATGAGTATAGGATCTCTATGATTTTCATTGAAAGGGTTATATTTATTTATAATGAATTTCAAGAAAAATGTGGTGAGGATAAGACAAAGGTTAGTCTAGCATTTCGGAAGGAATGTTGTATGGTAATAGACTATCAAATTGAGGAAAAAATCAATTCATATGGTAGCAAAGTAAATTATAATATATTCAGAGGTATGGATAACATTTTCCAGTTGGAATATAGAACTTGAGAGATATGGGAATTGATTAACAAGATTTTTAGCATGTGGGAGAACATTGACATTAAAAACCAGAAGGTTAGACAATGTAAGCCATTGATATGTACCAGCAGTCAATCAAGTCATGGAATGAATCTCCTTCCAGAAGATATGACTATCACATATTAGAGAGAACTACAAGGAGTGAAGGGTGAAAATCTTGTCAAAAAAATATTATCTTGTGTGAAGTCAAGGGAATTATCATTGGACAAAATGTGTGAAGAATTTCAAAAGTAAGTTTGTTGAATTATTTTTACTTATTTCCAGATTATAATTTTCTTTTAAATATAACATATTGTTGTTGGTAGTATTTGTTATACATATCTTATATTAACTTTTTTCACCTTATCTAGTTTGTCACAAAGTTTACATTAAAATAAAAGATCGAATGGTTCAATTGTGGAATGAAGATAGTTGGGATGATGTTGTATGAAACTACCCAAATTCAAGTTCTACATCAACACTAAAAGATATTTATCTTGCATTTAAAAAGGTATGTTGATTTATACATTCATTTTTATTCATATTTATACTACTTTTATTTTATAACTCATACATATTGGTTTATTTTATTAAAGATGAAGAAGGATGCAAATGGATCACCAGATAGTTTCATATGCTTTATTGACAAAATTAAGATGGAAAGACTGAGAAAGAAACGTTTTAATAATGTTGAAATTGATCCTAGTCTTACTCATTTCATTTGGAATGGGCTTGAGACTATTCAATATCAAATAATACAAGGTGATTGGGAATACATTGCTAAATTCATACCCAAAATGGATTATTCCCTAGTTATTACAAATATTCACCATGGTTTCAATATCCCAAACATTGACTATGATAGTGATGGTTATACTTATCAAGATCTTAGTAAAGTGGTCGAGGGATTTTTATAAGTCACAACATCACCATTATTGAAATTTGTGACATTTCATTCACATGCACAATTGGTGGTGTTATTGACAAGCTCCAAGGGGAAAGCAAACTCAAGGATGCAGCTTACATGGTAAGATGTTTGAATTGTATGCTTGATTAATGTTAAAAAATCATTTACGTGCATGTTAATTGAACTTTTACTATTTCATGTTACAGGAAAAAGTCAAATCTTATTAACCGTGGAGATCAACCAATTATAAGTGATTGTGAGTTCATCCATGTTGAAAGATGGACAAAAGATGATAGCTATAAATCGATGCTTCTTAATCAGGTAGATGGAAAGATTCATAGCTAAGTACTAGTTTATGACATTGTTCTAAGAAAACTAACATATGAAGGTAAAGAAGAAAAATGAGAGATAGTTAAGATTTATCAAAACCTGTAGCCATTGATTAACTATCTTATAGACTTGTGTTCAAATGAAGGAGATTGGGTTCTAGATGTATTCTCGGGCTTAGGTAAGTTTTATTATATAAAATTGAATTTCGATATCTTCTTTATTAATTCATGTGTGATTATACTAATTTACTTCATAATTTATTTTGTGCTTGATAATTAGGTACAACAGTAGCATGTCACCAACAAGAAGAAATTCCATTGCCTTTGAAAAAGACCCAGTACAATGCAAATTTATTCAGAAGAAATTGGGTTGAGGAAAGGGGATTTTAATGAATCATGTGTGGAGAAAAAGGAAAAGGAACCTCAATGACCATTAGATTGAATGATTGGAAAGGAATACATTGAGCTATTTGTAGACATCAAAGATCCATCAGAAGAGGAAAATGAGCAAACTGAAGTAGAAAATATTGTAGAAGAATACAATGATGAAACTCTAGAAGATGAAGAGTATGGATTATGTGATATTATTAATTAAATTTAAGTTATGCTTGGAAATCAAGCTCATTTTTTGTACCTATGAATTAGTTATACTTGTAATGTTTTGACTTTGACATTTTATGACAAGAATAAGTAATCAATCAATGTTGTTAAATGTTCAATATTTGTATTATGTGATTTTTGCTTTAATTTTCATGTGAATCATTATTTTTTGAAAAACATTCTGGTTATTATTATTTGTTTGACATAAAATTCATCAAGAAAAAACTATTATTTAACCATTTTTTTATTTTTTCTATAAAAATTGTGATTTTGACATGTCATTTTAAGCAAAAAAAAGTCTGCAAATATGTAATTTTTTTGTTATATCCATGTTCAGAATGTGTATTTTTATGTCTATGGTTATTTTTTTCTTTTTTAGAGAAAACTATATGATTTGCATCGGAAAATTAATTAATGAAAGACAAATATGTAGAATATCGAAATTTTAAAATATCGACCTTTTTCTTTAACCATGCAAAAAAATGAAGATCTCACTACAGAATAAAATTAAAAGAAAAACAAAAAAATATGAAGAAGAAGACTACATCAAAAAATTTTAAATTTAGAAAATAATTAATCACATTTAACACATTAGAAAATTTAAAGTCAAAAACTTAAGTCTTCTAAAAAAAGGCTTGAGGCTACATCAACACTATTGGGCATGGGATCCCCCGCAACAAGTTTTGGTGCTCAAAACCCAAGTTTTGGTCAAAGATGGTGTAGAACTCCACGAAGTGTGAGTGCAGAGGGTGAAGTGTAGAATCGAGTCATAGGGTTGTCCACCCTAAGCATTGTAATGTAATTTAATATAAAGTTGTGGTATAAATAGAGAGAGGCCCTAAATTGTACATTTAGCTAAGCTAAGTCAATGATAGATAGAATAGCAAAGGCATGATTAGAGCATAGAGTGGAATCTGAAGTGTACTGAGTTGTAGTAGTAGGAAGAGGCTCTGTGGCTGACTGTGTAGAGGGCTAGTAGAGTCCGCAACTGAGTACATGGACACTAGCAGCTGAGTGCACAAGGCGGACTTGGGATTGAAATTTAATAAAGTTTATTCTGTGCATCTATTATTGAATCCTTATTTTGATGTTATACATTAGTTTTCCTCTATTTATTTACTGTGGCCACTTGATGAATACTTGTCTGAATTCTTATGTGTGAATTTAATCTAAGTAATCAGCTAATGGAGAGAAATTAAGGAAGACTTGCGTAAATAACACGGGTCGTGCTGCTACTAGAACTTCACAAAGTCAGTATCACAAGGTGCAGGGTACCCACAGGTGCATGCAGTGCAATGAGTACGAAGGTTGGACCATGTTTCAATCACCTCATATCAGATTACCCCAGGGTGTGAAAACCTAGTTCTACCACCCTCCCATACTACTTCGGGTGAGACCTCAGTTTGCGCTCCACGAACTGTTGCCGAAAGGGCCAGTACTACCAAGATTTTCTTGGCTAGATCACTTCCAAACCTGGGCAGGCCACACTAAGCCAACAAATTGTTCAGTTTCTAGGACCATGATCTGCATAAGAGATGTCTAATGTCATGCCACTGGAACCCAACAAAGAAGGAAATTGAAGAGTGGTTGGACAAGAAGATTCATGAGTTCATGAAACAAGAAAATAAAAATCTGCAAGTATCCAAGGGAAAGTGGTTGGAGCGCTACGTGTATACAGAAATCCACAAGATTTTCTTTGCATATTTTTCGTGGTAGCTATATGAGTGGATCGCGAAGTTAGCAGATAGCCAAGGAAGGTGTAGTCTTGATAGACCAATAGTGTGGACTCCAGAACTAGTACGTAGACTAGAAGCCTCAAAAGATAAGATAGTGCGAGCTGTGGACCATTGGCTCGACCAAGTAATAGGAAGATTTATCACTAAGTTCATGGTCAACATGATCATCAGTTACAGCGAGGTAGAGAGACACTTTCTCAAAGGATCACAAGGTAAGTATATTAAATCTTTGAGTAGTTGGATTAAGATTATATTGTGTGAGAACAAGGTCATGTGAAAATAGTCCCTTGATTTCACCCTCACGAGAGAGCAAGGAAGAGTTCACGAAGGTCTCTCCGAGAAGGATGATTAGTTTGATAAGGTAGTGCATTCTGCGGTTACCACCTCCATCGACATTGCCACCCACTTCACCTCCCTCACCTCCATCGACATCGCCACCCACTTCACCTCCCTCACCTCCATCTCCACCCACTCCACCTCCACCGCCTCCACAGTACAGTATGGCAAGCACAATCAAATTATGAGTATCCAGCGGGGTAGGGAATGAGGATCCAGACCAATTCTGGTCCGTGGTAAGATCAATATGGGAAGCACAAGGTTTCACAGATGACAATATTAAGAAGGATACATTGGTGAGCATGTTGCAGGATCATGCATTAACATGGTACATCAAACACTCTAATGACCACCCAAACGCAGGGATAATAGAGATCTAGAATGCGCTGAATAGGGAATTTAGTAGGCCAAAGTCAGAAACACAATCAATCATCGGGTTTAAAGAAATCACGATTCTCCCGAGCGAGACTCCCTGGGATCTGGATCAACAACTGAAGAGTACGATCCACGAAGCCAATATCATGTTGACAAATGGACAACATCGCGCATGGTTTATAGCATCTCTTGCACCACACTTGAGGATAGCGCTATCACAATAGAAACATTCTACCCATGTCGAATTGTTGGAAATGGTGGTGAGATTACATGATACCCCAATACAAGACCCTGGGTTGGGAGTTCAACAAATCCATGCACAACTACAAAATTTGCGTTTGGAAATGCAAAGCATGAAGCAGGATAGGGCACCATGGCTAGAGGCATGTGAGAAAGTATGGTGCATAAAATGCAAAGGCCGGGGCCATGACAAGGATCACTGTCCAATGTTTGCAAACTACTTGGCAGGAGGAGGGCCAATCCCATTGAGACCGGAGGCGCGGGCAGGGCCGGGTGTGGCACCCGCTTTATGGTGCGTGATCTATCATATAGGAGGGAAAAGCAAGAGAAACAATTGTCATTTACTGCAAAAATATACACAAACATCCCTGTAATTGTTTTGTAATTTCTGCAGGTCGATAGGCCATGATGAGTGCACTTTGCATAGTCATGAGCTAATGATGGATCAAACCCCAGCCTATAGGATGCAAACCGAAATACAAGCACTTTACCTAGATGTTGGGATGGCGTGCGTTGTATTTCAAGAGTGAGGTCAAGGACGAGGTGGAATGGGACTAGGAAGGGGCTGCAAATAGTTAATTTGTTACAATTGCAGAGGAGCAGGGTACTATGCCTGCGATTGTACTAACTCGACAAGGATATCCTATTCGTATTTTGCTCAGTTTGATCATGAAATAACACACTGTCCTACGTTGATCACAAAGATGTGTGAAAAAGGGGTATTACAGTCTCCTCTGACATAGAATATACAAATGATGAGGTCTGAGCTGTACAAAGAGGATCTGAATGTAAGCATGATGCTGAGAAATAGTATGGCCATGGGAGAAGATATGGGGAAGTAACCAGAGGAAAGTATGTGGGTTTGCAAGGTTCCTGCAGAGGAAGCCAAGTTTGATGTAGAATGTACAAAGGAGACATTCATGGAAGCTAAGAAGAGCTTCACGGAGGCCTCCACTTCAAGTAGTAAGGATCAACTAGATCCAGAAAAGGATCCTTGAATTCTCACTACCTTTCTGGAGACCTTCATGAAACTGTTGCGTGACAGAAAGGCAATTAAATGACTACAAGAGCTGATCAGTAGGTGTGTGGGGTCAGGAGAACCTTGTGTAGTCAGGAAATTGGGAAAGCATGCACTCCGTACTGGAAGGGAAATGAGGTTGACTGCACAGATTAGTGAGTACGAAATGGATCAGGTAATCCTAGATTTGTGTTTAGACACGAATGTATTACCAAAGCAAACATGGGAATGCATGGGTAGGCTCGCATTGTAATGGTCCCCTATTCAATTATGAATGGAAAACCAACAGAAGGTTTTTCCCATGGGAAGGTTGCAAGGGGTAACAGTTGATATTGAAGGTGCAACTGCGCAGGTAGATTTTGAAGTAATAGAGATTGTTGATGACAAAAATCCCTATCTCGCACTGTTAGGAATAAAATGGGCCACTGATATGAATGGAGTCATCAACCTAAGGAAGTGCAAAATGATCTTCGAGAAAAAGTTACCATGCGTAGTAGTCCCATAGTACCCAGCCGATGGGCCACGCTACACTGAACCAATGCGCGATGATGATAGTGACGATGATATTGATTGTATTTACAAGATGACTGTGTAAGACCAAGATTCGGTGAATCCGACTACAGATGGGAGGATCTCGTGGGAGCGTTGGCAGAATCGGTTGCACAAAGTGACAATGTTGAATTGCAACATGATCGTTAGATCACTACGCTGCATGACAATAGAAGCAAGAGAGCTACCGAAATATAATGGATTGATAGCAGTGGATGAATTCCTGAGAAAATTTGAAAGCACACTACCGAAACCAGGGAAAATTTTAAGAACCCCCCCTAAATTTATATGTATAATAAATGGGCGAATCTCCATGGTATATAGGAAAAATGGAAGGCAATTTTATCAATAATATAATATGTATATATAATTTTTTGGCGAATCTCTCACCAGGCATGGCGAATATTTTACTCAATTATAAAATCTTGTATTATCTTGGCGAGTCTTTCACTAAATAATAAAACTTTGTAAAGTCCTAGTGAATCTTAGCATTGTGAACTCTTAGAGAATGTTTTGAAAAGTATGAAACCATATATGACAAGAGCCAAAAGGTGGAAATATCACTATTTTTTTCTCACATTTCCATGACATGGAACTTGTTTATTAAATTATAAAAAATCCAACCAAGTCCCTTATAATATGTAGGTAAGATTATAACAGAGTCTGATACTTCTACTATGCTTGTCTTCATTCAAGTGTCATAGCTGATATACTTAATACTGTGAATCACAACTCTATCAGAACTCAACTCTATAGTGTAATTAAAACCTTTGGAAATTGAATCTGACAACTCTATAAAAAGGATTAGTGAAATAGAAGCTTTTGTGAATGAGCCCACTAACTATCACTACTAAACAATCAATCTAGACTATGAAGTCTTCCGTCTTGATCACAATCATGCTCACAATCAAGGGACTGTGACCACCTAGCCTTACATAATGGCCTTCATAGCCTCCAATAATCAACAACCACCTTCCAAGGACATCCTAGTTCATGTCTCATGAATTTTATTCATCAATATTAACTGATATAAATATTATAAAGACAATATTAGAATCCTCTCCAAATTCACTATTAATACAAGGGTAAAGGAAATTTTCTAGCTCGAGGCACTATCCGATACCATCTTTGGTATTTATGACCCCTTTATGGGGATGCACCTACCCTGCCCTATTGGGTTTCTTCCTTGTAACATAGTTCAAGGATCACAAGACTTTCCAATCTTCCTACTCCATTAGACACAATTTATATGCTATACATAGTGAATGGAAAAGAAGCATTATAGAACACACAATTTCACAGAAGGAAGAAAATTCTTAGCGAGTTCAATGTCAAATATTAACAACTGATTAATAAAGAATAACAACTAGTGTACTAAATTGTTCCAAGTTATTTATTTACAAGCTATAAAGAATGCAGTGGAATGGAAAATATTACTTAGGAAACCATTCAATATTTTCTACTAATATGTCTGTGCATGTACATATGAAATTAAGAGCATTTTTGAATACAAAGTTTCATTTTCTCTTGCCTCCATTTTGAAAAATCAGTGTGAAATCAGTGTCACTTTGAATCTGCTTTCCTGTGTGGATGTTTTGACAAATCAATGTGAAATCAAAGTCACTTTGAATTTCCTTTCCTGTGAGGGATCATGTCCACAATTGATTAGTAAAAGATAATCTACTATATATTATGTTCAAGAAACTGACTGCAATCTACAGTGGAAACGAGACCTCAATTCTTATTCTGAATTTGAATATCTCAGGACAACATAAGAGATAAAAATGTATATGGCCTTAGTAGCTAGAAAACAATCACTCCATCATTAAAAGACCACCTAGATTTTGGTACTTAATATAAATAGTGGCATTAGTTGCAGTGCATATTTGCATTAACACCATGGAAAAGCAACAAAAATGTTTCAAAGCACACTTATTGGAAAAGTTGTAACATTCTAAGAATATTTAATGATAGCATCTGAACCTCGTAGCTATGATGGGGAAAATAGGGAACCCAAATCCTGGAAGATATCTCATACTGAATCTGAGAAAAAAATAAAAAAGGAAAAAAATCAAAATCTATAAATCAAGCAATGAATTGTTTACAAATCAAATACAATTCCTTTAACTAACAGTTAAATTGTGGTGATATATTTAAATATTTAGTAAGAGGGGAACTTCAAACCATGGAATATTACCTTTTTCATTATTGTCATCCCTCAGTGACTGAGATTACAAATCAATACTTATGGAAATATTGTAAGAAATTCTGTGAAATAGTAAAGCATAACTTCTATTTCAAGAAACAAAATCAAGACATTGTTACATCAAGAGCCATAATTGATACATAATAAATGAATCAAGTCCTTATATGGCACAGGCTTGTTTCATAACTTCTATTTTCTCAATAACAAAATCAAGGCATTGTATGTGGTTATTGCCAAAAGGAAACTGCATTCTAATTTGGATGAGGATCTTATCAAAAGACATGGATTTATTCAAAGCTACAAAGCCTAATGGGTTACTAAAAAATAAGTTGGAATATGGGATCATGATACTTAAATTGAAAAAATATGCTTTCCTTTCAGAAACATTACAGTTATACAATGTTTTTTGAAAACATTAGAATTTGAAATTGGGCCTTTCTATCAAGACAAATTTTCATTAACAGAATGTACTTTCCTATCTGAAACGTTGTAGATATCCAAAAAAAACTTGAAAAGCATAAGAGAACTTAGCATAATGTACTTTATTTCCTTCCTTAACATTATTAAAGAGTTGAGGTTCCCCAAGTCATCAAGGTAACTTTCGAAGGAAATGACAGTTAGTAATTGTCCAATTCACAACTAAAGATGTGTCACAAATACGAGGGGGCATCTCCTCCAAATCACAAAAGTGCTCCAGGTTAAAATCTAGCATTATTGGAAGCTTAATGCTTCATTGGGTGTTATTGAACCCAGACATTTTTCCAATCTTCACTAAAATCTTAAATATAGCTTCTCTAAGTTCTACATGAATTTACTATGCTCTTGAAGTGGGAGCACATGCAGCCTCTCCAAGTGAATAGTCTTAAACTGAGTGAAGATAAGGCCGATAGATCATTCAGTGTGGATCTCTTTAACCCATAATTGAATACTATGTCTCTCTTGAACCCATAATTGAATACTATTAGGACTTTCAAATTTTTCATGGAACTCAAAAATGTTGGAAGAAAGTATTTGCTTCCAGAAAAGAGTAAAACTAAAGCCTCTGCTTGAGGACAATTTATGTCACACCACTAATATTTCTCCATGGAATCTGTATAGGTAAACCACAAATGCAGAATTCGATTAGAATATTGTGTTTATTGAATACATAAATGAAATCATTGCATTTATTTAAAATATCTTTTGAAATCAAAATTACTGAAATTACATATTGATAACCTAGTGGGTGTAGGATAAAATTCACCCGTGTCATTGACAGAAAGCATGAGAAAAAACCTAATACTATATATAAAACCAAGAAAAATTCAAATTCATCACTTCTAGGGACCTCGTAACCACCCTACCAGCACACAAGTATGTTCCTATTTGCAGTTAGAAAAATTACCCAAATTACAATCTGTTTACTCCAGCCTATGTTGGAAAGTTATAAAAGGATGACTAGTGCAATCAATCCATTCCTTTTAGCCCTGGATTTGTTTCAGTTTAAAACAGAAGTATACAAATATACTTGTCCAATGTCTATGCTTTAACCATTCACCTTAAGATGTTTTTACAATATAATTTCCTAACTCTATTTAATATCTTCATTATCATAAAAACCAACCTATATCCATCTTAACTCCACATCTACCACTCTTAGGGGGATGAAATCTATTTATCCCTCTGAGCACTTGGTAGACCCAGAATTAAGATGGATCTAAGATGATAGAATTTCCCGTTTAAATAGTATATGCTCACATGAATTCCATGGTATTACCATGGGTCAATACCATGGGTTATCATAAACCTGGAGCTTAAAAATTATTATTAGTAATTTAAAAGAATTAGTAAAATTAATAGTTGATTTTTATTTTAACCACGCTAAAATGTTTAACATACATTAAATTACAACATCCATTTTTACTCTTGATCCACCAAGCCCCGAGAGGGATCAAATAGTTTTTCACTCTATGCTAGTTTGCATATCATGATATTTGATACCTCTAACGGGTTAGTAGATCCAGAGTAAAGATGGATCTATGCGGGTTTAATTCCCCCATTTAAATAGGCTACATTCTAGGTGAATACCATGGCTCAATACCATGGGTCAATACCGTGTGCCATTTTTATTTTTATTAATACTAATATAAGGGTTAATACTATTTTTTTGCATGGTATTAATAATAATCTAGCCCATGGTATTTGTCCCATAGTATTTGTCCCATAGGTTTCACCTAAATATAATGCATTTTTTGAGTGTTCGTAAATATAAGGTGACTTATGGAGTAAATATAAAAAAATGTTTTATTTGTTTACCATACCTCTCGTTTATTTATATTTTTATTAATTTACCATACCTCTTTTACAAATATGGTATTTGGCCCATAGGATTCACTTAAATAAAACCTCTTTTTTGAGCCTTCATAAATAGAATGAGGGTTATGGACTAAATATAAAAAGAGGTTTTATTTATTTACCATATGTCTAGTTTATTTATATTTTTATTTATTTACCATACCTTCACTTTACTTATATTTTTATTTGTTTACACCCTTGCATGTATATAAGGTGACTTATGGAGTAAATATAAAAAATGTTTTATTTATTTACCATACCTCTCATTGATTTATATTTGTATTAATTTACCATACCTCTTTTATAAATATGGTGTTTGGCCCGTAGGATTCACTTAAATGGAACCTATTCTTGAAAATTAGGGCGAATGGAAGGTTGTAACTCCTAATTCCAAGGGCTAAATTTACCTTTTTTACCCTCTCCCTTAAAATAAGGTGGGCTATTGGAGGTGATTTGTAAGAATGTACTATGATACAAAATATTCGCCCACTAAAAATTTGAAACCCCTTAATTTTGCTAAAGGGCGAACATTCACCCCTAAAATTTTCCATGACCGGAACAGCTATTGTTCGATGCATTGAAGTGGGCACTGTGCACAACACCCACACGATAGTCAGGTACACATCAGAAAAACTTTTAGGACTGGCGTGGATGTAGAAGGATGATGAACCTACAGTTTGGAAGCTCCCAGCTTCGAGCAAGAGTCATTCGGCAAGGACGGAGCAAATTGCACACCCACCTATCTGGATGGGTACAGACATGTGCAAGGTAGCAAGCACACTAGAACAAGATGCAACAGCAGGAAAGGCGATGCGCACCATAAATGTTCCATGTAGAAGCATTCAATAAGGTATGTAGAGTCCTGAATAGGGTTCACCGAGTGAGACAAACTAATTGGGACTCACGTGTGCCAATGATTTGATGGGCCTATAGGGCCATGTGCAAAAACCTGAGTGAGGAGATGATTCTGAAACTAAGGAACAGAATTGAGACCATAATTTTGGAGGAAAGGGATCCTCCAATAGCTCCCACAATTGGGATAGTACGCGATGACTAGGATGAGGGAATTATGTGGCTATGCGAGGGCAAACATATGTAGATTAAGGAAGCCATTCTGTGAGGGAACCTTAAACTTCACGACCTCGAAGAAGATCAGGTACAACTTAGGAAGAAAAGAATGTTAATGGATGCAGAGATCAAAAAACTAGAAAACAAAATCGCACAAGCATGTCTCGTTGATAAAATAAGAATGAAAAGACTAGATATGGATAGCTATACTACTGAATTAGAAGATTGTTGCCAAGAATTTCTGACTCTACTACCTTGGCTGCAACTGTACCTTGCCAAAGAAAGTAACTAGGGGAGCACACCACATAAGGAAGAAGACATGGTGCTAACTGTCGTGAAGGTGATTAAGGAGTCCCAGTAGACTAGGTTGGAATTTTAATTGAAGCCTTGCATAGGTGGTCACACCACCTGAGTATTCATAGGGAGCATAGTCTCAGTGCTCCAAGCAGTTGAAAGAGAGCACGAGACTCTAAAAGTGTTTGTGAGAGAGTTGCACAATAGGGAGGTTGCGTGCAAGATTGACATGTCACAAGGGTCACGCCCGCACAGAGGGGGTTGTGCTACCATGCAGGTAGGCTGGGAAGTGACCATTGGTGTCACTGTTCATGATAAGATATCCAACTTAAGACAAAGAGGAGCAGGTAGCGAGTGGTTAAGACATGAATTAAGAGTTAGATTTGGGATGATCTTCCACGAAGAATGCATTAATGACTTAGAAATGGGGGGAACGGTCAAATTCAAATTCGAAAGATGCTATAAAATTACCAAGGCTAGCCATGAGATAACACTTGTTTGCTTGAGATTTAAGTTGTTGGAGAGAGCACACAGTGTTGAGCGCCAAGTAGTGTTTGAGCCTCCGAAGTCATGAACAACTATAGACAGCTCGAACAAGATGAAAAATACCAGGAGAGGTGTGGGTTTTGTCAAAAGTACCACAGAGGAAGCCACACAAAGCCCTACGCTTCAGGCGGTGGATGGACTAGAAATTCAAAAATTGCCCCAGACACCAAGGCCCAATCAGATCCATAGGCAGCGGGACCAGTCCACATGTCACCATGAAACCCGCTATTTGGTAAAATTTCTATGGAAGACCAGGGCAAGAATGTTAATCTCGAGACAAACGATGAGGAGGAGGACCTCTAGGCTTTCGTAGAGGAGATAGAAGTAGATGAAGAAATGGAAGAAGACATCCAGTCAGTATGTGCTGTAGAAAAATTGCCTGAGTATGTCCCTCCATGCAAAGGGAAAGAAAACGTACCCAAGGATTTGGATGCTACTAAGAGCGCACTCCAAACCCCCCTCCTCCCAGATGGAATTCTATTTGAATGTTTGGTTCTAGGCCACATGCCCATGATGAAATTTTAACATTGGGACCTTGTGGATAGTGAAAATTTCCCACATTAGAGACTAGCAAACTCATGAAACAGAGCAAGCAGGGATCTGTTATAATGTTGGAACCACAGGAATGGCTGCGTGGTGTGGAGAAGGCTGAGCTACTCCACCTACTATGGATTCCATATTTTGACCATGTACTGATTACGATCTTTGTCATCAGGTAGCTGCTTTTCCTGGTACACAATGGGTGCTTGTGGCTAGAGGAGCCTATTCCCATCACGGTGGAGCTTATTCACAGGATTTCTCGGCTTCCCTATAAGGGAAGGGACCCCACGGAAATAACTGGCGAAAGAGGAGATTTGGCACTCGAAGAGGCCATGAAGGAGAAATATAAGTTGGTAAAGAAGAAGAGAGGCTACTTAATTAGTAGCATTCAAGAAAAAGGGGTGCATGTAGCCACCTAGCTGCTGGCCTAGAAGGTGATGAGAAAATGTCGCAGCAACAAATTACCAGCGACGGTCGTCATGTTGGCCGAACTATGCACGGAGGGAGTCCAATTTAACTGGGGTGAATTCCTCTGTGAAGAATTACTAACCAACTGCAAAGAAGCTCAGGTGCAGGGCAAGACCTTCCATTATGCATTGTTGCTCTTGTCTGTCTTATTGGTGACGAGGGAACTGCCTGAGGATAGTTAGTTCCATCCTCTTGAATAAGACATGCCAGAGGCGGAAAAGTACGCGTCTCTTTGGGCGATGAAGGACACCATGAGGATTAGCAAGACCAAGATATTCAGGGTGTTCATGGAGGTGAGTGTTCGGATGTGGATCAACAAAGTGCCGCACCTATCACCCATAGTGTACGATAGTCTGCATAGCTTTGCAAACTTCAAGGCGGATATGCACAACGTGTATATTAAGGCGCGTAAGGATCCAGCACATAATTGTACCAAACTACCGTTCATCACGATTGATGATGCCATTTTCACTGTACTCGACTCATGGCCATTGGAGTGGCACACCCTGGATCTGGCGGTGTACGATAAGACAATAATACAAAAATAGAAGGATTCCACCAAGTTTTTGGCTCAGCAAAAGCACAATAAATAGTTAACCAAGGAGGTAAGGGCTTTCTGTGAGGCAGTGAAGGCTGTCGCAGAGTAGACCAAGGGTGCCGAATAAGCAACAACAACATAGGAAATAGGGGCCACCACGACACAGGAAGAAGGAGGCCCAGACCTGATAACGAGACAGGGAACAGAGGACACAGTGGAAGGCGTGAACCCAAGCATGATATCTACACAACTAAAATGGCCATGCAATACAGAACAAGCAGGCCCATAGAAGAAGACCAAGGTGTCCAAACTGGATAGTGAACCTATTACACTAACAGAGGGTGACCTCTATGACATCATCGACACAGTTCACGAGGTCACTAGGGAAGCGCTCTAGGAAGCAACGACAGAGCAGCAGAATGTGTTGGGGGCCCATAGGGAACAACTGCAGCAACTTCAAGTGCAGCCCCAAGAGGAGGGAATGGTAGCTACCTATGATGCCATAGGTACATCGACAATGGAGTAGTTGCTGCGGGCCAAAATGGCTAACACCGTCGTGCTGCCAGAAGGAGCACTCATAGTGGACAACATAGAGGACAGAGCCATGGTGGGCCAGATCAAGGGACTTGGCCTAAACTTGGTTGCCCTTCCATGGGATAAATTATGCTAGCTACATGACAGAGTGACAATAGAACTTTGTGCTAGGGAAGGACGTGCAATACAAATGCTCAGTGAGCAACGAATCAACATTGAACAGCTTAGTCTATAACGTGATGAAGCGCTAGCGCATAATCAATAGCTGGAGCATATAGTAGAGGAAGCATGTCACTATGCTCCAGAATTAGAAATTTCGATAGACCTACCAGTTGTAGTGTGAATTCACAGATTGGCTAGTGGATTCCGCAAGGCAAAGGAGGAAGCAACGAGGATACAACTGGACCTCAACCTTCAGATTATCAAACTGTGATTAAAGGTGCAGTCATCCACACCACTAGAAGTTAGGGAATAGCACGTTGGTGCTATCCAAAAAGGGCTAGAGAAAATAGCACAAGCAGTGCAAAACTGTACTATGATGTTTGAACAATCCCCTGTGGTCCTCACTTCCTTACAGGACGACCCCACCGTACAGTGCCTGGGAACAGAAGTGCGAGAGCTTCTAGTGGAGTATGATAGTGTGCTTGGAATGGTACTGACAGTTGTCTTGACCCAGTAGTTGGTGAAGCTACAATAGGCAAAGGCATTGAAGGAACATGTGGATATTGCATAGAAAGAGGTAGTACTTAAAGCATGAGTCCAACCTTGGATTGATGAGGCCTTCCACATCACCATCAATGTCGAAGGAAATTTCATAGAAATGAAGGTGATGCATGCCTTAAGATAGGGATTTGATCTTGAAAGTGAGCATTTGGTAGAAAGAGTAGAGCAGATCCAGCAGATGACAGAACAGTGAATTGCAGACCTTCATGCAGCACAGGCACAGTTGGAGGGGCTCCATGCCAAGATTTCCGCACCAGCCCAGTGACTCGGGATGAGTCACGATGATTGTGTTGGGGGCTTGTTGGGCATGGGATCCCTCACAACAGGTTTTGGGGCTCAAAGCCCATGTTTTGGTCAAATATGGTGTAGAACTCCGTAATGTGCGGGCACGGAGTGTGAACTATATAATCGAGTCATAGGGTTGCCTGCCCTAAGCATTGTATTGTAATTTAATGTAAAGTTTTGTTGGCCTACCCATGGTCTGCGGACCATGGGATTGTATAAATAGAGCGAGGCTCTAAATTGTAAAGTTAGCTAAGCTAAGTCAATAATAGATAGAATAACGAAGGCATGGTTAGAGCATAGAGTGGAATCTGAAGTGTATTGAGTTGTAGTAGTAGGAAGAGGCTCTACAACTGAGTGCATAGAGGCCTAGTAGAATCCATAGCTAAGTGCATGGACTGTTGCAGCGGAGTGCATAGGGCGGAGTCAGGTCTATACTTGGGATTGAAAGTTAATAAAGAGAAGTTTGTTCTGTGCATTTGTTCTTGAATCCTTATTTTGATGTTATACATTACTTTTACTCTGTTTATTTACTGCGCTTACTTGATGAATACTCGCATGAATGCTTATATGTCAATTTAATCTAAGTAATTAGCTAACTGAGACTAATTAAGGAGGACTTGGGTAAATAGCACAGGTCACGTTGTGGCTAGAACTGTGCAAAGATAGTATCACAGGGCACGGGGCACCTGCGGGTGCGCATAGTGCAGTGAGTACGAAGGTTGGACCGTGTATCAATCACCTAATATCAGACATCCCCAGGGTGCAGAAACCTAGTTCTAGCACCCTCCCATACTACTTCGAGTGAGACTTCAGTTCGTGCTTCACGGACTGTTGCCGAAAGGGCCAGTAGTGCCAGGATTTGCTTCGCTAAATCACTTCCAAACCTGGGTCAAGCCCCACTAAGCCAACAAAAACTTTTCAAAATCAACCTACAGATCACTAACATTTTAAAAATAATGTACATAAAAAAACTTAAAGTGTAAAAAACTATATATATATATATATATATATATATATATATATATATATATATATATATATAGATATATATATATATATATATATATATATATATATATATATATATATATATATATATATGTATATATATGTATGTATGTATGTATGTATGTATGTATGTATGTATGTATGTATTTTGAATCAACACTTTTCAAAATCGGTTGAATTTTTTGCTACCATAAGAAAGCAAGTAAATGTATAGTTCCCATTTTAAAGTTTACATTGTTCAAAACACTACTCTTCAAAGCACTACCATCGCACATATACTAGTTCACATAATATTTTCTCACACTTGTCCTTGTATGTTTTCCCACTTGGTGTTATTACTAACTGATTATATGAAAACTACCATGATTACAAATATTTCGTATTTATTACACTTTGTAAATTCCCATGCCACTTATGGTACCTGTATTAAGGATATTAAAATAAGAGCAAGTTGTGAACTAAATGGACGAGATGGTTTTGGAATTTCAAATTGTTTACCCACAATCTCCCATAAACGCTAGCCTTAGTATTTTAAATTTCTATTTATTAAGACCATCCTATCTAATGGAGTTCACACATGAAAATAGTAATAGCTAGTGATTATATAGGAAAAGAGGGAATTTACAATTAATAGGGAATGAGAATGTTGTTGACTAACCAAGTATTTTTAAGGAAAAAGCAAATATGGAAGGAAAGGGAAGGAAAGAAGGTATTTTCAATGATATAGTTAATTCACTTTCATGTATCTATAATAACTTTCACTAGTTGATTATGTACCACTGGTATGTGAACATCGTAATTGGGTACAAGAACAACAACAAAATTTGGACAAATAGATTGGCGATGATTCATGTGTCCTAAAGGGTTTTGATTTCAAAGAAAATTTGTATTTGTATGCAAAACATTCTTATCCAAATATAAGAACAATCACACCAGGAGTGAAGAAGATCCAAATTCCTCTCACTCCTAAAGAATTCAGAAGGTTATTCAAGCTACCCGAGTTGAATAAGCACATAAAGTTGTTGGAAGCAGAGAATTTCCTAGAGTCATAAGTGGGAAAGATGCACATCATTCAAGAATTTATTTCATCAACTTCTGAGGCTCCTTGTAATATTTCTTTGTTTATACATTTGTTTAGAGACTTGTTTTTAACTTTCTTGTACATGATGGGGTGAAAAACTACAACAAATGTCCCAAAGTCCATACTTTATGTCCTCTACTACTCCTAAAAAGATATTTTTTATTCAACTTGGCTAACCTAAATTCTAAGGAGTTGGATTTCTATTTGGTTAATTTTTCCAAAAGCCATAGATTATTTATGATGGCATATCTGATAAAAACCCTCATGTCTAACCATGTCTTTCATGGTGTAATTTATAAAGATAATTTCAACCTGATGAAGAACCAATCTAGTTTCTTATCCCATATTGTGGCAGGATAAAGCTTCTTTTCATTTTTACCAAATCTAATATTTGTTTGTAAAGGAATTCAATTACATCACAAATATACTAGATCCCACTTGAATGCTAGCACAAGCGAAAGATTTCATGTGGGAAAAGGGCGTCCATGAAGAAAGGGAGAATAACACCATGATTCAAATATATGAATTTCAAGATAAGTCACTACTTCTACCCAATTTTGTTATAGATTTTTTTATTTTTATTTTTATTTATTTTAATTTATTTATTTACTAAAGTTTGCAGGCAATACGACCATCCTTAGATACGTGTTTTAAACATAAAAATAAAAAAACAACTTATTTCTTTTCCATTTACCATTCATGAAGTGACTCTGAAGAATAAGACCCACATTGTAGAGTTCCTAGAGTCTTTAAAATATTTTAATTTAAGTGAAGCTAAAGCCTTTCAAGGATTTGATTCAAAATTTCTATTTTCTAGACACTTAACTATTTCTAGATATGAAAATTTGTTTACAAGAGTTGTAGAGAAAATTGAAGAGAGTGACAGTAATGCATCCAAAATCTATAATAACCCCAGGTTTAAAGTTCATGTAATAAATTTAATAAAGGAAAAATAAGACCGAGGTCAGGGGACACTTATTCCAAGCTAAATGTTGGGAAAAACATTCTAGTGGGTGTTCATTTTGTTTATTATGGCTAAGCAAATTTCCAAAGGCATTGACAAAGGAAAAGATGCATGAATTGGTGTTTTTTCATGAAAATAAATGAAAATAGGAGAAAAGGGAAAGGTCACATGTTGCATTGGAGGAAAATTGAAGGGAAAATAGCGGAAATTGAAGAAAATAGAGGCCTTAATGATAAAAAGGATTCTAAATATCATTTCACATCCTTTTGAAAGTTTTGGGCTAGAGCTCTCTCTATTCTCTCCTACTATTTCACACTTAGAGCATTCTTGGCACATTCTAGCATTGGAGAAAGGAAGGAAAAGGAAGGACAAGAAGGAAAGGGAAGGTAAAGGACAAGCAAGAAAAAATTGGATTAAGTAACCTCAACAAGAATACTTGCAGGTAACAGGTTGCATGTTTGATTTACTAGCTAATTTTTGAATGCATGGTACATGCATGTATGTATTTGGTTTTCTTGTTGTCATTGCCATTGGTTTTGATAGGTGTAGAAGTGGTCTCAACCTTTCCTTGCAATTTCTAGATATCCATGGTGTGATGGGATTCTTTTATTTTGTTGAGCCTTGGGTTACTGGATGGTTTTAGAACCAAGTGAGTTGGTCTTAAGAAAATTCCCATAGGGCCTAGGAAACCCTTAATCGGTTTTAGCGGGATTATGGTAAAGTGTGAGGGTGGACACAAGAAAATTCCTCAAGGTATTGGTGAATAAATTCTGAGTTGTCCAAACTTCCTTTGGGCCTAGTAATCCCTTGATTGGTTTTGGCAGGATTATAGTAATACCTGAGGGTGGAGCTGGTTTAATCTCAGAGAAGCCCTAGTTGTTTATGTATTGATTTTCTAATGCGATCTCTTGACCGGTTTTGGTGAGATTGTGCGAGCATGAGGGTAGAGGTGGTTTAATCTCTCGGAAGCCCTAGTTTTGTTTTTTTTGATCCCCACATTCAAGCTGGTATTATTGCATGGGGGTGATTAGCTAAAAGAATTAATTGGTTCATCTCAATCTATGGTCGGGTGGTATGGGGAAGTCACTAACTTGGTTGGATTTTTCATATGTTAGTAAGATATCTTTTCTTATTGTATTTCACGAGCACTTGTACTTGTTATTATTTGGATTTGATGTTTATTCTATCATGGTTATTATTATGGTTATATGTTGGTTATAAGGATGGTTTCATAACAGATTCTAGTTATGGTTGTTGACATGTTTTGATTAGATAATGAATGTTTAATAAATGCATGAAATAATAGATGTTATTGTAGCTATTATGAGAGGGAATTAAACCTTAATGATGATTCCAAGATAAGTATTGAACCCCTATGTTCAAATATTCATTCATGACTTATAGATTAAATGTTCTCAATATGTTTAACGAAATGTATGTCACGTTCTAGGCAGTCTAGGTCAAGTTTTTCCTTCAAATTTGTATGTTTAGAATTTTTTTCATTTCATTATTGATTTTAAGCAATTATAAGAAGTTTTGGGTAGTGGTTAGGAGCTTGAACTAGAACCTAGGCTCTGAATCAGAGACCGCATGCTCCTAACTAGAAATATTAAGTTGCAACCCCAAAGATATAAACTTGTACATGTGGTTGGAGGCTTTTCTATGGGTGCGGTTGAGGGCCCAAGGAAGAAAAGGAGGGGTTGACCTAAAGGTTTTGCCACCTAGGATGGATTCTTAGCCTCTGAGTGTCATGTACCCCATGTAGAATGTTGTGAAACGTTAATTTTCCCTCTGTAGTTGGCCCCAATTCCTTAATGGGACCTAGGAGGTTGGTTCACGTCATAGTAGCCCTTAGCTCATGTTTACCCCGACATGCACGTTAAAGTGGGTAAATGTGGGATGGGTGGTGTTACATATTAGTATCAGAGCATGCATGTTAGTGTCTATATGGTTGTTATGCACACATTGTCATAGTTATCATTGTCGTGCATGAGGTCATGGTGTGTAGTTGGTGTTGCCATGCATGATGTCAATATATTGATATGATTATGTATATACATTTATCATGATACTGTGGACTGATTTTATAGATGAGATAGCCTCTCCTAAGGTTCACTAAGTTATGTTGATTATATTTATATTTGGTTATCTGGCATGGTATGCTTGTAGGAATAAGAGGATCAAATATGACTAGAAAATGGTGGATTAAAATTCATGAGTCTCCCCTTACAAATCGTATCAGAAGCCAAGAGAGGGGTACTCTTTGGACATAGTAGACACTTTGGTTTAAAGCAAGAGATTAGAAGTTGCAAAGAAAATAATGACAGGATCATTCAGTCAAAGAAGAGAGTTTCCAAGGCATAGGAAAAATAAGCAGAGGTCAATGTAGCTTTTCTTAAGAGTTTTTCAAACTTACAGAGACATAGACAACCATAGATCAACTGCGGACAAGAGGAAAATACTAATGGAGCATATGGTAGTAGGTCTCATGGTGGGCATAGGTGGGATAGCGATAACAAAGTTAGAGATGGTAGTGGATATGGGATCTACTATTGTTCTATGTCAGAAGGGTATCATGGTCATCATCACTATCATCCTTATAGGAGGAGTGACAAGGGATATTTTCAAGATGAGTTCAAGAAACCCAAGCCACCTACATTTCATGGAGAGTTGAAGAAAATGGAGGATCCAATGGCATGGTTTCTTGGGATGAAGAATTTTTTGAGTTGCATGATTACACAGAGAACATGAAGATGAGGATATATGTTTTCAGCCTCAAACGGAAAGGAAACATCTAGTGGGAAGATGTGAAGTGCATTAGAGACATCATGACATAGTAGATGAGTTGGAATGAATTCAAGAGACTCTTTAGGAGGAAGTATTTGTTAGAGGGGTATTATGATGGTAAGGCCAAGGGGTTTTATGTGATGAAGATGTGATCAAGGATAGATGAGGATTACATGGATAAGTTCCTAATTTGTTGAGGTATGTGCCATATCTTAAGGATGAAAAGAAAAAAGTTTAGAGATTTATCAGTGGACTGTCATTAGCATTTAAGGATCATGTTAAGTATGATGGGGCTCAGTTGTTGGAAGAAGTAATTGAAAGTTTGAAGCAATATTATGAGAAATCAAAGCTTAAGCTTAAGGTAAATATCCACCAAAGAAAACAAGACCGCATGATATAGGTGAGAAAGTGAATGTTTCTCCTTAGAAGAAGTTGAATGCAGTAGAGATCGGACATAGACCTCAACCTAGAGAGAAGAAGAATCGAGGTGATGGTAGGAGATAATCATAGTGTTCGATATGTGGCAAGGATCATATTAAGAATGATTGTTTGTCATATCAAGGTGTTTAGCGTTAGATCTATGATGTTCAAGAGGCACAAACAATTTGGGATGTTAGACAAATAATTCCTTGGATCTAGGCACCATTTGATAACAAGGAGGCATACCACTAGGTATCAAATATTGAGATGGAAGGTAAGATATATGATTGAGTTGTTTGTATTTTTCACTTAAATTGGATTTAATTATTTCTATGTTAATCCTAACCTATGGGGTAAGTGTGGTTTGAGAAAAGAAGTGCATGTAGAGCCTTGGGTTTTGCAATTGGTTACAAGTATTAAGTAAAGAGTTCATCATTGGTTAAGTGCTTATGCATTTAAGCTGAATAGTATGCCTACATCAACCTATTTTAATGTTCTTATGTTGGGTTCATACAATATTCTTCTGGGTATGGATTGGTTGTATTTTCCTAGGACTGAGATGGATTGTTATGAGAAGGCTAATGGGTGTTTGGATGATGATGGAGAACAAAGAATCTTGCAGGGTAAGAAGAATCCGACATTAGTTAGAATCATTACAACTATGTAGGCAAATTACGGCTACGAGAAAGTTTGTGTGTGTTATTTGTAGTGCAGGTATTAGTGATAAAGGTAAGGATGTTGAGGATGCATAGGTGTTGTAGAGGTACCCAATTTTGTAGTAGTTTTAGGATGTATTTCTAGTAGATATTTCAGAGTTTTCACCTAACAAGAAAGTGAAATTTTCTATTGAGTTGGTACCAGGAGAAGAAACAAAAACAAAGGCACCTTACAGGGTCAACACTCCTAAGCTAATGGAATTGAAGTTGTAGTTGAAGGAAATTCTTGATAAGAGATACATTAGACTAAGCAGTTCACCTTGGGGTGTGCCAATATTGTTCGTAAAGAATAAGGATGTTACCTTAGGTTGTGTATTGGCTATAATAAGTTGAACAAGGTAACCATAAAGAATAGGTATTCATTGTCGAGGATCGATGGCTTGTTTGATAAGATAAAGGGATTAGTTGTGTTCTCAAGGATTTGTTTGAGATCATGATATCATCAGGTATGCATCAAAGAAAAAGACATCTACAAGACTAATTTATGGACCAGGTATGGGGATTATGATTTTGTTGTGGTTTCTTCTGGTATGACTAATGCTCCCCTTAATTTCATGTGTTTTATGAATAGTGTGTTGAGTCCTTATTTGGAGTTTTTGATTGTATTCATTGATGATATATTGGTATATTCTAAGAACAAGGAAGACCATCTTGAAAAATTAGAACCAATATTGAGATTGCGAACAGAGCATTAGTTTTATGCCAAGCTTAGTAAATGTAGTTTCTTTCAAACATAGGTACATTAATTTTGACATGTTGCTTCTAAGGAAGGCATAGCAGTGGATCCGAAAAATATTAGAGCTATTTGGAATGGGCAGCTCCAAGGAATTTGGATGAAGTTAGATCATTCATGGGGTTGGTAGCTTAATACAAGAGGTTCATCACGAACTTATCATCGATTTCCTATCCCATTAAATGATTGCAGAGAAAGGGAAAGAAGTTTGAATGGAGAGAGAAATATGCAGCGAGTTTTGAGCAGTTGAAGTACTTACTTACAAATGCTCCAGTTCTAAATATTGCATATCTAAATAAAGAGTTTATGGTATGTACATATGCTTGCAAGAGATGAGCTGGTGGAGTCTTGATACAGGAGGGATTGATGGTATGTTATGAGTTAAGGAAACCAAATGAGCACAAGTAGAATTATGTGAAGCATGATCTTGAGTCGACAATGATCACTCTTGCATTAAAGATGTGGAGGAACTATCTTCTTGGCATGAGGTTTGTGTTGATGAGTGATCAAATTAGGCTGAGATATTTATTTTATCAACTTAATAAGAATGATAGGAGATCTATATGGTTTTCAACACTGAGTGAGTTTGATTTTGAGATCAGGTATATCAAGAGTAAGGAGAACTAGGTTACAAATGCTCTTAGAAGAAGGGTGTAGGTAAATCAAATAGAAACTATGAGTTCATATGGGATAGGTTTATAAGATAAAATATTATAGGCAGGAAAATAGGATGACATGTATAGGGATCTTAGGTATGGTTGCATTAGCAATGTACAAGTGAACATGATGTTGACTATCATGTCACAAAAGATGGTTTGGAAAGATTTAGGGACAGGATCTATGTGCCAAGAAAAATGAACTCAAGGATCTTATTCTTGAGGGAATTTGATGTCAAGTCATATTTACGTCATCCGAGATATCAAAAGACTCTAACAACTATGAATAAGTTCTACTATTAACTAAATCTGAAGAAAGAGGTAGTTGAGTTCATCGTCGAGTGTTTTGATTGTCAAGAGATAAAAGCAGAGTGCAAGCATCCATGTGGTCTATTGCAGTCAATTTTGATTCCATAATGGAAATGGGAGGTAATTTCCATGGATTTTGTTACAATTTTTTTTAGAACATATAGACAACATGATTCCATCATTGTTGTGGTTGAAAGGTTGACCAAGGTACCTCACTTCATTCTAGTGAAGTCTACTTATTCAGCTAGTGAGGTAGCTCAAATATTCATGAGGGAGATAGTGAGCTTTCATGGTATTCCTAAGAATACTGTATTCGACAAAGATGTTGAGTGAAATTACAGGTTTTAGAAGGAGTTGGTTACAGGTTTGTGTACAAAGTTTACCTTCAAGAAAACCTATCATCCTCAAATAGATGGATAGACATATAGGGTCAAATTGATTATGGAGGAAACATTGAGAATGTATGTTATGCACTCGTAGAGGAGGTTGGAGGACTATCTTCCATTGGTTGACTTTTCTTACAATAATTGGTACCACAAGTCATTGACAATGAGTCCATTCGTAGTTTCTGGGTGGATTTGTAACACTCCCATTAGCTGTAGTGATCTAGTGAATAGGGTAATAATCAGACCATACATGTTGGTAGATATGGAACAAAAAATGTAGTGTATCAAGAAGAATCTAAAGATAACATAAGATAGACAGAAAATATATGTAGATCAACACAAGGAATTTATAGAGTTGAAGTTAGGGAGCATGTGTACCTACTCATCAAGCTCAAGAAGATCTCCTTGAGGATTGGGTCATGTGCCATGTTGGCACCTCGATATTGTGGGCCTTACAATATCTTTGAGATGATTAGATTAGTGGCCTATAGACTTGCACTGCCTCTGATAGTGAAAGCCCGTGATGTTTTCCATGTTTCATTGCTCAAAATATATGTGAAGTATTTTTATCATGTGATTCATTTCCCTGTATTATAGGTGGAGACAAAGGAGAATTACAATCGGAACCTCAATGCATATTGTAGTGGAAACAAATCATGCTCCATAACCGAGCAATCAACAAAGTTAAACTATAGTGGACGCACTTTGGGCCCAATGAAGCTATATGAGCAATGGTTGATCAGATGTGGGCTATTTATCCTTCATTGTTTGTTGTTTGAGGTAAAGGAGCTCTAGTATATGTATGTATCTATTTATGGTTGTTATTTTAAATACCATAATGAACTGTGTTATAAAGTTCCAACAAGTGATATGCTTGTCATATTGTTCTATTTTCAATGACGGTTTTTCTTTTCAACAAGATGTTAATTATAAATGTTGCATCAAGATAAGTTATAAAGCTCCATATGAAGTATCTTTTGTTTTCAGTGGTCTTGCTTGTTATAGGTTACACATGGATTAATCATCTATAATTAGATGTCTCAAAGAACAAATGTGTAGAAGAAGCTATGGACATGGAATTTTATAGCAGTAGACCACATGATTGTGTTAATGCTAATTTAGCTGAAAATCAAAGAATAATGGAACAAATTACTAAGGATTTCATCACTTTCAATGACTACCTTATCACATTTCAAAACACATGTTATGATATAGGTTGTAAAAAGTTGAAAATTGAAAGAGTAAGGGTTCAGATTAAAAATGTTACTAATCAAATACAAATGGATATTGATGTGTCTGAAGTTGGAGCCACTAAGGTCATAAAGTTGAATCAAACTACTGGAGAGGCATTGTGACACTATTATTGAAAAAGATGTTGAACTCATGATGCTCAAAAGAAGAATAAAAGAGTTAGAATAAGCTCTAAATTAAGTTCCTTTGTTTTTGATTCCACTCACAATACACACACAAACATCAACAATTTCTTCTCTCAGCACAACCCATAGATTTAATAAAGTGGACTACCTCCTAAATGGAGTAAAATCATATATTATCAATAGTATAAAAAAATGTTGAAAATTATTGAAGATGCATTAGAAGCAGCTTCCCATTTGAGGAATTTAGCTTAGAGAATTACATCCTTTCCTGAGTCGATTAAAAATGACCTTGAGTATAACAAGAAATTTGTAGATAATGAATTATCTAATTTTATTTAGAAGGTTTATTCACTCAATCAAGTATAGAGAGAACAACAAAACCTCTCAGGGCCTAAACGAATGAGGTAGATCAAATATGGATGGTGTGTAAAAATCAGGATACTAGAGAAGATCAATTTTGAATGTAACAAGATGAATGATATAAGAAGTAATGCCTTTTTCAAGGCATTTAAAATTTCTGATGATTTTCATAGTCCACGGATGACAAAAAAATCTATGTTAATTTCAAATGATGTGTTCATAGCCGAATTAGATAGTTTAAAAGAGTTATTGGGAGTAGAGTTTGATAATATAATTGATTTAAATGTGGAGGAAATTAGGAAATGGTTAGTTTCTTTTGTTAATGTAATGATGATCAATTTGTCTTGATTACACAATTTTAGGAGGAGAATCGGCGAGTTGAAGAGGAGGTACTCAACCAACATGTCAAAATGGAAATTCAAACCCCCCCAATGAAAGATTACATTCGAAATTGACTAAAGAAATCCCTCCAAGAAGTCATCAATAGAGGTTGAGTATCAATCAGTTATCTTAAGGACTTCAACAATGGTGATAAAAGGCAATTTATGCTTCAAAGTCATGGTCTCTCCTTTCACATCATGTGAGTGTTCCAAAATGTTGAATAATTTTCTTTTCCTCTTTTCCAACTTTGATCATTCAACTTTCTTTATTGTGTTCACCATTACTAAATGTTAGGTCCCTATAATACTAGTGATTACCCCATTACTATTGTAGTTGTATCCCTTATTAATATTTTTGTGCCCCTATTGTCCCCATATTCTTATTACTATGCCCCATAGAATCCCTCTATTGTTATTTTTGTGGCTATATATTATTATTGTTAGGTCGGTTGGGTTATATTGTGACTCGTTAGACTCCTATATATAGAAATGAGGTTTTTTCATTTGAATCATCTAAGAATTGTTCATTTATGTGATGTAAAGGAGGTTCCCCCCTCGAAGAGGCTGAATTCTAAGGCGTTGATCTATCTTTTCTATCTTTTGTGAGTTAGTTTCATAACATTTGGTATTAGAGCTTTGGATTCTAGGGTTTCGCTACTCCAAATAGGTCATCATGGCATGTTTGCTATAACCTTTTTTCTGTGACATTTCAGAAGCTAAAAAAAACCATTTGAGACAAAATCGCACTAAACCTCGGGTCCAAATTTCAAAGCTTTTCACATTATATTTGCGGAGATATGATCTTAGGAAGTTAGTCTTTTTGCACACTCCTGAATTACATTCCAAATAGGTGACCTGGGAAAAACCGTCATAACTTTCTCTCTAAGCATCAGATTGAAATTTTGTTAGAAGCTACAGAAAGAGGACAGTTTGTAGTTTCTTGTATATATCTTTCAGAGCCAAAGGTAGAAATAGTGACTCGTGGTAGGTCGTACAAGTTCACTCTACTGAACTAGTCTATAATCAGGTCACTATGGGAGATTTGGCATAACTCTTCCCTGGAGAATCTAATTTGGATCAGACTAGTGGCATTGGAAGGAGGACGTAGAGGGCTACCATAGGTTGTGATTTCAAAACCGGATGATCTGAAATTACAGACATACATCGGATTCAATATCAAGATCCTACAAAGTGAAAAAAGGTGTGTAGTTTTTTAAAATTTTTGCATAAGCTTGGTTTGAAAAATTAGTTTGAAGGAATTCAAAGGGCATAGTAAAGCATTATTATCGATAGTTGAATCCCCAAGGAAAGAAAATGCAAAAACCTAGTAAGTAACCTGAAAGATCTAGCATGACTCATGAAGAAGGCGAAGAAATGCAACATGATATATCAAAATTACGAGACCAAGTGCAACAAGTGTCACTTGCACAAAAAGTATCAGAATCTAAAATGGATGGTTTAAAGAAAGTTGTAGAAGCTAAGATGGATAGTTTAAACAAAGGCATAGAAGCTAAGATGGATTGTCTAAAGAAAGTTGTAGAAGCTAAGATGAATGACGTGGAAGCTATGATGGACGATTTGAAGATATATTTGAAGACAGGCATGGAAAATTTGAAGACAGATTTGAGAAAGTTTCTACAAGAAATGCTTACTAATGGTGAAAGGGTAGTAAAGGAAACTCGTGATGAGAATAAAAGAAATGTTAATCATGATTTCAAAGACTCTAATGTTGGATCAAAGACCCATCATATTCCAACAATTGATATGAGGAAGTTTGATGACAAGGATCCCGCAACATGGATATTATAAATGGAGCAATCTTTCGATCTCAATAATGTGAAAAACACACAAAAGGTACGTATTACAACTTTATATTTGGAACCAAATCAATTTGTATGGTATCAATGGCTTTTCTCTCGTAAACAAATTATCACTTGGGAAATTTTTGCGGAAGAATTGACAACACATTATGAGGATACAAAAAGAAACACTTTTTTTAGCCAACCGATAAGTCTCATGAGGGTCATTATGAATTTTTGGTCATGCCTTTTGGCCTTACCAATGCACCTTCTACATTTCAAAGTTTGATGAATTCCATTTTCAAACCCTTCCTTAGAAAATTTGTGTTACTATTTTTTGATGATATGCTAATCTATAGCAAGTCTTGGAAGGATCATGTTGAACATGTTGACAGGGTGTTACAAATATTGGAGGAGAAACAATTATATGCAAAAGGATCCAAATGTTTCTATGGAGTAAAAGAGGTGGAATATCTTGGTCATATTGTATCTCATGAAGCAGCTAAGGTAGACCCTAGCAAAATTAAAGCCATTACGGAATGGAAAATCCCCACATCCATAAAGCATATACGAGGATTTCTTGGGTTGACAGGGTATTATTGCAAGTTTGTTAAGAATTATGGGAGAATAGCAGCACCTCTAACAACAATATTGAAGAAAGATGCATTTTCATGGATTCCAGAAGCAAAAAAGGCCTTCGAACATCTTAAAGAGGTAATGTGCCAAGCACCAGTCTTAGCTACTCTGGATTTCACAAAAACCTTTATTGTGGAATGTGATGCTTCAGGAAATGGAATTGGTGTTGTTTTAATGCAAGATGAAAGACCCATTTCTTTTGAAAGTCGTCCAATCGGGGAAAGCTTTTACACAAAGCTATTTATGAGAAGGAAATATTGGTAATACTACTTGCACTTAAGGAATGGCGACCCTACCTAATAGGAAGACACTTCAAGGTAAAAATGGATCATGATAGCCTTAAATACTTTTTAGAACAAAGATTATCCTCTGAAGAGCAACAAAAGTGGGTCAAAAAGATGTTGGGTTATGACTTTGAAATCATCTACAAAAAGGGTAAGAAAAATGTGGTGGCAGATGCACTCTCAAGAAAGGATGAGGATGTGGAAGCATTGTTGTGCACCATTTCTATTATCCAACCAGATTGGATAAACGAAGCAAGGGAGGAATGGAAGAATGATGAAGACGTGTGGTCACTTATTCGAAAATTAAAACAAGATTCCAGTACATCTTATACATTTAGTTGGAAAAATGATTCATTATGGTACAGAGATTGCTTATACCTCTATAAGAATTCACAACTCAAATAAAAGATTTTTATGGAATTGCACACTTCTCCCTTAGGAGGGTACTCAGGATTTTTAAAAACTCACCACAGGGTTAAGAAGGAATTTTTTTGGGATTACCTTAAATCATATATTCAGAAGTTTGTGGCTAAATGTTTGGTTTGCCAAAAAAATAAAGTTGAAATAATTAAGACCCCGGGTCTATTACAATCTTTATCCATTCCAAGCCAATGTTGGGAGGAGGTTTTAATGGATTTTTACCCAAGCTTGAGGGAAAGAGTGAAATCGTGGTGGTAGTTGATAGACTTACCAAGTATGCACACATTTCTGCATTATCACATTCATTTAAAGCCAGTACAGTTTCTACTACATTTATGGAACCAATTCAAAAGCTACATGGAAACCCAAAGATTATTGTAAGTGACAAAGATCCCATTTTCACTGAAAATCTTTGGACAGGATTATTTTCTTGTCTTGGCACTCAGTTAGCTCATAGCTCATCTTGTCATCCTCAATCTGATGGGAAAACTGAGATAGTAAACAAATGTTTGGAAGGATATCTTCGTTGCTTTGTATCTAATAAACAGACACAATGGGTCAAATGGTTTCCTCTGGCTAAATGGTAGTATAACACTTCCTTACATATAGCAACAAAAATGACCCCATCTATGGCACTTTATGGATATCAACCACCATCCATCACATCATATTTAAGAGAAAATTCTAAGGTTCAAGTAGTGGAACATCACATCGAACATCAACAACAAGTCCTCCAACTCTTAAAGGATAACCTCCTGTTGGCACATAATAGAATGAAACAATAGGCAGATCAACATCATAGCGAAAGGAGTTTTGATGTAAGTGATTGGGTATTCCTATGCTACAACAATATAAACAAATGTCCCTCAAGCAATTTAAGAAGGATAATAAATTATCACCAAAGTATTATGGTCTGTACAAGGTGCTGCAAAAGATTGGTACTATGCCATACAAATTGGAGCTTCCTACCGCTTCTCGAGTGCACCTAGTTTTCCATGTTTCATGTTTAAAGAAGGTTATAGGTGACAAGCTCCTACTTCAAACAATATTGCGAGAACTTGACAAGGAAGGAAAAATTATATTGGAACCGGAAGTAGTCACAGAAAAAAGAACCCAACAACAATGAAATCAATCAATTACGGAGTATCTCATCAAGTGGAAGAACTTGTCCGTTAAAGATTCCACATGGGATGATGAGAATTTTATACAGAAGCATCTAGAACTAGTCAAGTGTTGAGGACAACATTGTTTTGAAGGAGAGGGGCATGTTAGGTCCCTATAATACTAGTGATTACCCCATTACTATTGTAGTTGTATCCCTTATTAATAATTTTGTGCCCCTATTGTCCCCATATTGTTATTACTATGCCCCATAGAATCCTTCTATTATTTTTGTGGCTTTATATTATTTTTGTTAGGTCGGCTAGGTTATATTGTGACTCTTTAGACTCCTATATATAGAAAGGAGGTTTTGTCATTTGAATCATCCAATAATTGTTCATTTATGTAATGTAAAGGAGGTTGCCCCCTCGAAGAGGCTGAATTATAAGGCGTTGATCTATCTTTTCTATCTTTTGTGAGCTAGTTTCATAACACTAAAGTTGATCATCGGTTGCAAAGTGAAAATGTGAAAAATCGGAAATATTTTTTGTAATTAGGTCTTTATGGTTAATAAATGTTGGGAGAACTAATACTATTATAAAATTTTATGAAAATATATATCCATTATGTGCAATAGTATACTTGTCTATCTAAAAAAAATAGAGAAAAATGATTGCTAAATATGAAAATATTGATGGATACTGAAAAGCTAAAAACATCAAAAAATAAGGAAAGTTGTTACCCAGATTCACAATTTCACCCTTCAATTTCTTGTTTTTCTACCAAGTACCTTATTTACATTATGGTTCATAGGAGCCTAGTCCAAGTCCCCATTAGGACAAATGTATTTACTTTTTCGATTAAGTATCAATATTTTGATCAATTCTTTAGGCACCAAACATTATTTTTGACATCAAAATATTTGGACATTATTTAATATCTAAATGTATGTTCATTTATGTTATGCACCTAAAAGTAAAAAATAAACATGAATTATTTTTTTCCATTCTTTCCCTTTTCATAGTTTACTCTTAATTAATAATCTTTTTTGCTTCCATTTGTACATATTTTCTCTTTCATTTTATGAAAAACTACTTTTGTGAACTCCTTTTTGTTCCAAGTACCTTATTTACATTATGGTTCATGGGAGCCCAATCCTAGTCCCTTGTGGTGTGGATGCATCTATTTTTTTGATTAAGTATCCACACATGCCTTACCTCCGCACATGCCTTCCTTTTGTAGATAAGTAATTATTTATTACATATCCTTAATTTATTGACCAAAACTTTATTATTTATCATTTACATCCAAGTTTATCATTTACATCGATCTTGGGCATCATGGAATATTTGAAACTCGGTTTTATGATTTTCACTTTGTAGATATTCTCTCGAGTGGAGCATCAAACAATTGAGGAGGGATTGTGTGAGAAAGGCATAGTGGGGGAGCTGGTAAGCTAATCTAG
Organism: Pinus tabuliformis; assembly: GCA_031772625.1. Lineage (NCBI taxonomy): Eukaryota > Viridiplantae > Streptophyta > Pinopsida > Pinales > Pinaceae > Pinus > Pinus tabuliformis. The sequence continues at coordinate 670,956,075 of CM062810.1, read as the reverse complement.
TAAAATATTGTTAGTGTTAAATCTTAGAAACCTCTAGAATAAAAATGTTGATTATTGTAAATCCGGGGTTTCGAAGTCTATCGTCAACTCTAGTTCTATTGCTTTGATGGGAATCCTAGGCTTTTGTTCTGTTGTCTAATTACTCTATTCAAATATAATCTATCCTATTTTTTATTTATTGTGTCTGTTGAGCAATGTTGTGAAGAATTCTAAGGTAATTCTTTGTATGAAATATACTATTGTTTCATTGGCTAGAAGTATAAATTGACCATTAGTTTTCGAGGCTTTACTATTACCTCGTATATTATATCTAATTTTTTTCATTGATCAATAGGAATATAAAGATTTGACATGAGTTTTGGGTATTATATTTGTGTTCCATGTGTAGCATTGATTTTAATTATGATTATCATGACTGGAATTTAAATCTGGATTGAGTTCTACTATTGTGGCTATGTTGGTTGTTTTGTACGATTATATTAATGTATAAAGAATTGACAGAGATTATGTTATTTCCTGCTAGAGGTATTTTATGCATAATGGTGGAAGGGTTGCTGAAATATGGGCTCCTTCTATAAATTGTAGGATTTACATAATTGGTAACATAGAGTTCTTTTAATTCTCTACTTTATTTCCATAACCGCATTATCTTATTAATTCATATCCTCTATAAATAATTAGGTCAAATTACAAATAATGTAAATAAAGATTTATTACCTCTTCTTAATTTATTAATTGAAGTTTTATTATTTAACATTTATACCGAACTCTAAATAGTTGGGTCTTTTTTCCAACACGATTATAACTTAAATATTTCCATTTTACTCCTAGCTTAAGTGCAAAGTTGATCCAGGTGGATCTTGGTGGCCACCTGCCAAGCCCACGTGGACCCCCACCATTGTTCTTCTCAGCATTTTCAGTTTCCTTAATTGTAGCACAACTTACTATTTTTAGCAGTTTTTCGGGTCCTGAACTTCCGGAGCCGTTTTGAGGCCCTAAACGACGTTTTTTGGGGAATCCGGGGGCAACATCGTATGCCAAAGTTACGACCCCGGGAAGTTGATGTACCAACTTACCCCAAACGGGGCCCATAGTTTGGCGTTGCATCTTCTAGGGTTAGGTTTTCGAATGTTAAGGGTTTTTCCACTGTTTCTCAACAATAAATAGGCCTTCGAGCCTCATTGTAAGATAGTTCAGAGGCATGTAGCCACCACATCTCTTCTCAGAGGTAAGCTACCATCGCCCTAGCTGGGTTATTTCCATTACTGTTTGTAAGCATATTTCAGTATTCTACATTAATGAAGTATAGTATTATTCCCGCTGCATATCTACGTTTATGGTTATCTCCGTTTTTATGGTTATCGCATCTCTGTATTTATGGTTATCTCTATAATCTATTGCGTTCCTGCGTAAATCCAGATCAAAAGTAGTGAAAGTTACCCTTTTACCTTTGCACGTACTATACGTCTGCACATGTGTTACTTGTGCATAGGCTTTAGCTCAACACATACCTTGCTTTCACAATATTTAACTGTGTTTATGCCTTACCTCTTTAGATGCCTTATTGCAGACATTGCTTAGTTTCACCAGTTTTACAACTAGTAAGATTTTTTAAGAGGGGAGACTTATAACACATACCTATAGAAATTACCAAATGAGGGACATTATCATTGCTTACTTTACGCTTATTTTCTATATAAATACCATTGAGAATCATAGTGAGTGTAATATATCAAATTTAATAAACTTTTCCAATTAAATAATTAATGTGAATACATACAAATCTTATTACTTTCGGCTCTATATTTGTGTTTCATGCATGGAAGTCATAATATATGTTAACTTCTTCCAATATATTAGGTATAATACCAAATGAGGTAAAATAAAACAAAAGATATTTTGACATGTGGAAGGAGTCAAACAATAATTACCCTTTTATCTCCACACATCCTTTGCCTTTGCACGTAGCTTACTTGGAATTTATTTTGACACATGCTTTACTTCTGCGCAGTTTTTAAGTTCACACATCTTTCTATTGCAAAACACTTTTCATGTTGCACACATCTCCACTTCCACACATCTAAACACATTCTTGCCTTCACACACTTCTTATGTACACCTCCACTTTTCTAAATACTCATTCTAACACATATACTACTTCATACAATTTATTTCCTTCATTTGTCCTTTCTCACACACTTTCCTACTCTACACTATTAACTAATTGTGTGCTACATGTTTGGATTACAACAATTTCATGGTATACTATTTATGGTTATTAGATGGTTCTTTACACTTTAAAAAGTATATTTAGTACTTTATGTTTTTCATCTCTGTGTTATATTTAATTAGGCATATTTTTAAGTTCATAAAATCTATAAAAAAAAATATTCTAACTAACTCATTATATTATATTATGATGTGTTTGCTTGCAAAATATAATTTTTCCCTTTATCTTATAATATAGCTCCCTTTCCTCATATCAACTCCCAAAACAAAATTGGAATCATGGTATAAAGGCATGGACTACCCATTTTCATGGTTACTATTAAAAAAATACAAAACAATACCTAATTTATGTTAAACTTTTCAACTGTACTTCTTTGTTAACCACTAGACTCAACTTCTTCAAAATATTTCTACACTATGATAAAGGTTTCTAAGTATTCCATAATTTCAATACTAAAGCCTTCCAATATCCATTTCTTTGTTCTTCTTATTGAATGTGATTTCACTTATATCATTTCGAAATTATTTCTTTATCGCATTATTACTTCCAATAAAATTAATAACAACTTCAAAACCAGACCAGAAATAAACCTAAACTTAATTTTATCATGCAACAATTTTCACTGAACTAAACTCATTATATAAAAAACAATTTGAAAATTCGAGCGAATGTTTCAATTTTAAGTTTCTCTATTAAGAAGAAATAAGTAGGCATGGAAAATGATTTATTTTGATTTAAAAAGGGTTTCAAAAAGTTAGGAAAACATGTACAATGTTTTTTTGACATTGCAAAATATATTGTTATAAAAATATAAAAAAAAGTCGAGTTATATATATATATATATATATATATATATATATATATATATATATATATATATATATATATATATGTTTAGAATTAGAATTTTGCGATGAAAGTGGACTTACTTATTAATGCATTCCGGCCAATATCCTTCTCATATTCATATATCAACATACTTATTATTTTTTGAAATATTTATTTATGGTCTAAACATCTTTTACAATTACAAGACCATATTTATAATAATAAAACATATAAAATGTGAATGGATTCATATATATATATATATATGAAAAGAATTTGGTTAATTTTATTTTTTTTTTAAATGAAATATAGATTTAACATTAGAAATCTATTTTTGAATTAAAAAATTAATTTGCAAAAAATATAGTTTAATAATATATCTAATTGATATAAGTATACAGAAATATTATATACAAAAATTACTCTTAAACCATTTTGTATTTGAGGCATATATGTTTTTTTTATTAGATTCCATTACTTGAAAAAATAGGATCTATATCCTATAGCATATCTTCCGGATACATCACATTCAGTTTGTTTATAGTTGATGTTTCGAACCAGCAACGATGGTTCATCATCACGATGTGAAAAATTGTTGAAAGACTAATCTCATTTTTAAGTAAACAGAGATGTCTGAGATGTTAGCTATAATTTTACTTGTTTTCTCTGCATCTCTTCAAGAATGTGAGGTCAGTCTTCTTCTTCATTAAGAGAAATCTGTGTCATTCAAATCTGCGAACTTCTTTCAAAATCTCCCTTCTGTATTGGGTGAGTATTTTGTATTTGAGGTTTCTGCAAGTTTCTTGATTCTATAGCATATCTTCTGGATACATCACATTCAGTTTGTTTATAGTCGACGTTTCGAACCAGCAATGATGGTTCATCATCAGGATGTGAAAAATTGTTGAAAGACTAATCTCATTTTTAAATAAATAGAGATGTGTGAGATGTTAGCTGTAATTTTACTTGTTTTCTCTGCATCTCTTCAAGAATGTGAGGTCAGTCTTCTTCTTCATTAAGAGAAATCTGTGTCGTTCAAATCTGCGAAATTCTTTCAAAATCTCCCTTCCGTATTGGGTGAGTATTTTGTCTTTGAGGTTTCTGCGAGTTTCTTGATTCTGTAGCATATCTTCCGGATACATCACATTCAATTTGTCTATAGTCGACATTTCAAATCAGCAACAATGGTTCATCATCAGGATGTGAAAAATTGTTGAAAGACTAATCTCATTTTTAAATAAACAGAGATGTTTGAGATGTTAGCCGAGTTGAATCTTTGCATCTCTTCAAGAATGTGAGGTCAGTCTTCTTCTTCGTTAAGAGCAATCTGTGTGATTCAAATCTGCGAACTTCTCTCAAAATCTCTCTTCCATATTGGATGAGTATTTTGTCTTTGAGGTTTCTGCTAGTTTCTTGATTTTGTAGCATATCTTCCGGATACATTGCATTCAGTTTGTTTATGGTCGACGTTTCGAACCAGTAATGATGGTTCATCATTAGGATGTGAAAAATTGTTGAAAGACTAATCTCATTTTTATATAAATAGAGATGTGTGAGATGTTAGCCTTAGTTTTACTCAAGAAGTAAATTAAGGAAATTGGTCTCTTACTAGGGAGATGGAGACCACATCTAAAAGGAAACTCTCTTTAAGGAGGAGAGTCACAACTACAAACTCAAGAAGACAACTATAACCATACTATAACTATCATGCTTACCATGATGGCCCAATACAAAGAAAATTGGAAATCATATAACATAACCCATGACCTAGACATAGTCAAGCTGATGGCTTAGAATCTCAGACTATTACTAGAATGGGCAAATTTGGATCCTTTGGTGCTCCATCTATATTTGGTGCAATTTCGAGATGCTTCTCAATCCTCTCTAATTCTACCATCTAGGTCCGGCGGGTGCTTATTCGGGTGCTTGAGGGAAGGTAGAAAATCCATTTATGACTAATACATATTCAGAATAATCCTCCCCAATAGAAACTTCATCTTTCACTATAAATATACCTTCTACATGTATTGATTGAACCTACCCCTCGTATGTCAAGTATCTGAAATCCAATTTCCCCACTCTATCAAGACCTTGGTATTGAAAAGGTGCTTAATATCGGTAGAGGCTCCCCCATCAGCTTCAGAAAAATCTTCCTATATGTGCCTAGGTGTGCGTTCATGGTTCTAAGAGGAAAAATCCTCAATTTTCTGGTGCATATGACTATGTCTGCATTGGGCTTGCTCTTGATAATATGCGACTAACCACCTCATGTAATTCCACTCATGTAGCATGACTAGCCCAACCACTAGAACATAAATATGAAAAATCCACCTAGATTGATAGGTTAGGGGAGTACAAACATAGGGATGACAAAATCCAATGGATAACCATGTTCCCAGATCCCTAGCCTAGAGACCAACCATTTATAGGAATATAATAGCCACCCACTCTGAGAAGGGGGACTTAGTTATGTCCAACTACCTACCACTTTTCTCCCACCAACCAACCCTACAGATCAAGCAAACACACTCTAAGATGTCAATTATATAGTCTGAAATGGAATCTAATAACCAGAAGAACATAGAGACAAAGGGATACCTTACCCATGACAAGGCTATATTTCTCTTGCTTTCGAGCTACAATGCTGCTTCTTGTAACAACTTGATAGACCTACTCTTAGTGAATCATTCAAACAATATTCTTGAAATGAGATTGTCCCAATCTCAAAGACATCATGGAGGAGACACACGAGTAAATAGAACCAAGTGTCCACTACACCTAGAGACCCAAACTCGACTACACAATAGATGAATTTTTATCCTGATTCAACCACCTAATTAAGTTAATAGCACTTCTAAGTGTGTTTGGATGACACAATTTTCTAGTGGAAGCAACATAAACCACCCATCCTGCTCCAATTATTTGTTAGTATCACCATTATTGATGGTATAGAGATCTCAAGCCTTCTCCTCCGATTCAGATAGACCAAGATAAGAATAATCTAGGTCCGAGAACTAGAGACAAAATGAAAAAATATATATCCAATTCTTACCAAGTTACACTTTGGTGCAACCACAACAAAAGTAGACTAACTAAAAGATTGCAAAATTGGAGTAGCAAGCAATTTTATCTTTTCTAGAAATAAAACATGTATACTGAATCCTACCTGAGGAATATTGTGTCAAAATATTATTTGGAACTTAGACCCCATAGCTCTATCCAAGTATTCTAGATTATTCCCCACCTTCAAACCTTCCTTACACAATTTCACTCCACCATTCCCCTATTTAGACAAGGTCTAACTTCCCTCCTTCATGTCCAACACCTCTGCAATATCCTACTATAGTACTTGCATGGCCTTAAACATTTTTCGCTCACACTCCCCATGTACCATTCCAATCTAACTTTTGACAACCTAACATTACTTATCCATCATGGTAGATAAATGGGCATTCAATTGCACATATAACTTTAAACTCCGTATGGCTATGTTTCTATGCCTCTAGGCCCATTAGTCAAGTGGGGAAGTGGAAACCTTCCCCCCTCATCACTCTTAATAGTCACCCCATCTGGTGGTTATATTCAAGGCAAAGATTCTATAACTTGTTTTTCCTAATAAATAGAATTAGAATGGCACATAACAATACAAAGTCGTAATTGATAGTACAATCTTTGCACAACCATTGTTTTAATGAATAAATTCAACTACTACAACCATATAAATGAAATGGTTACTCATAATAAACATCAAAATATTTACTTTATTTTACATCTCACAATGCTAAAATTTCAAAAAATATTTAAACTAACTAAATTATAATTTTATTTTAAAACAAGATAGATACATTTTAATCCTAGATCTAGGAAGGTCCTAAGGATTAAATCTGTCAAGATGAAAACCTACTTTCGAGTGATTTTTGAGTGAAAACATAGAAAATATTTTCACCTGGAGAGATTTAACTTCTCTAATCTCTAACTAGATCAGGATTTAAGATGGATCATTGCTCGTTTTGAGAAACATATTAATAAAATATTTTGACTACAAAGAATTTTTTATTTTCACTTGTTTTATATAAATCTATAGATAGTTAACATTAAAATATTTTATTTATGATTCACATTCTCCACATTCAAATGTTAATACATGTCTCCTCATATTTAGAAGTAGAAAACATCTCTCTCTCTCTCTCTCTCACTATATATATATATATATATATATATATATATATATATATATATATATATATATATATATATATAAAGATTTTTACTTGGAGAGATTTGACTTCTTTAACCTCTTAGTACATTTGGATTTAAGATGGATCTATGCTCGTTTTGAGCAACATATTAATAAAATGTTTTGACTACAAAGAATTTTTATTTTCACTTGTATTATATAAATCTATTGATAGCTAGCATTGAAATATTTTATTTATGGTTCACATTCTCCACATTAAAATTTTATTACATGTCTGCTCATATTTAGAAGTAGAAAACATCTCTCTCTCTCTCTCTCTCTCTCTCTCTCTCTCTCTCTCTCTCTCTCTCTCTCTCTCTCTCTCTCTCTATATATATATATATATATATATATATATATATATATATATATATATAGACATAGATATTTGATGTTAACATATTTTACTCAAGCTGCATATTTAAATATTTCATTTATAACTCATATAATTTTTTTTTCTAATTATTGACGATAACCTCAATAACCGATATATACATGGCCCATCTTGATGCAGTCTCTGTAACGAACAAATTGAAGACATAGACCACCTTTTCTTATTATTCCCTTCAACTAAACATGTATGGCATCAGATATATATTTCCCTTTACATCACTATCAGATGGCAACAGGATCAACTCAACACTGCTTGGCAATCTTGGTGGAACCCTGCACCATCACATAAAATCCGTAATCTCCCCCTTCTAGTCTATTGGGGCATCTAGCTAGTAAGGAACAAAATCATATTCCATGACTCCCTCATTCAGTGGACCTCCATCTACAAAAACTTTGGAGCCCTTTATCAGTTGATCCCTGAGGAGGAGCCAAAGACTTAGTCCCATATCATAACACCAAAAGCAATAGACAAATCTTACCCATGGGCTTATTTTGATGGATTTGCCAAAAAAGATCGATGTGGTGGATGTGAAATCATATACACCTCATACAAAAATTATTATAAGCTCAAAATGGGTTTAGGCCGGGGTACAAACAACTATATAAAATTAAATAGCCTCATATTCCTTCTCATATTTTCACTTGAGAGAAATTGCACTAGGATTTAGATTTTTGGAGACTCAAAAATTGTCATCAATTGGATCAAATATATATCTCATTTTCATGTGAACACACTCAGAGTTTTAATGGATGATGTTACAATTCTAAAATTACTTTTTGATTTTATCATTTGCTCGCACATTTACAGGGAAAGGAATGAGATTTCTGACTTCCTTTCCAAGGAAGTCATGTAGCAGCCCAAGGGTCAATCAATAATATAGGAACATCAAGACTAGGATTAATATGAGTACTATCACATACCCTTTATAGAGAATACAAGAGAATATGATGTGAATGATCAGTCTACATGATCCTTCGGTAGATTTTGATAGCATCATATGACTCGTTCAATGCATCTCATGTTTATATATTCTAGCACTTTTTCATGTATATATTTATGGACACTTTTTGTGTGAACTATAAAATGATATATTGGATAGATGGTTTAGTCCATCTCTGATACACAGATAATACTTTAAGAAACTGATACAACATGTAATTTTCAATATTTTTGATAAAGGAAATTACAATTTTTTCCTTTGGAAAAAAAAAACTTTCTTTCTAATTAATATCTTTAAAATGTTTATATTATTTTCTAGATTATGTGAGTCTTGACATGACTGGAACACCTAACTTGTGGATTGAGTAGCTATAACCCATGAACATCTTAACCATCAAAATAACACTCAGATCACACCTGGCATAAGTAGCAACAACCCTTGACATGGTTGGATGATAAATGACCTAGGTTTCTAATTGATGGCCTTTAGACAAGGGAGTGTATTTATATAAAACCCTCCCACCATATTCTCTACCACTAATATTTTTAAATTTCATGTATCAACTCCAATGGAATAAATTATACATTTTCCTCACAATGCAAAGTGAAAAAGTAAGAAATTTTTTGATCTAAATTACTTTATTTCTCTCTATATAAATTTTGTGTAAAGTTATGTCATTTAATATGGATATTGAAATTTTTTATTTATGGATGACACCGATTTTTTTTATTATTAAAATATTATTATTTTAAATATTTTATGTCAACTACACATAGCATTAATTAAGACATTGTTTACTAAGGAAAAAAATTCACACCAAATATATTTTTTGGATTGAAATATCTTAAATCTTTATTATGTTAATCATGATTTTAACTTTGGAAATGGATTTAAAATCATCTAAAACTCCTTGGACGCCCCAATTTCCATAACTTGACAGTTATAGCCTAACCCGATTTTTTTAAAATCCTTGTTGGATTTAACAAAAAATCTGTTGTAAAAACCAACATTTTTAGGGCTAAAATGTTGTTTGTTTAGACTATATGATGAATTACACATGATATAATATCTACAATATTATTTTTACATGTCATCTATCAACTGCATATTAGGTAGATAAGGAATTAGTATCTTCCTGATACTATATATATATATATATATATATATATATATATATATATATATATATATATATATATATATATATATATTCAATTACTAGTTGTAAAGCACCTATTGGGGAAACAAAAATTATAATCTATTTTGGAATAATGCTTTTATAATTTAATTTAATTATCATTAATTATTATATCGATAGTAGGAATTAAACCTCCTTTGAATATTCTAGAATATTCATAGTAGTATACACAAAATCAAAGGTTAAGGTTTATATGTAAATTACTTATTCATGTTAATTTTGGAATAACACTTATAGAATTTTAATTTATTTATGAATAATTTTCAATTGGATAGTGGGGATTTAACTTCAATATAATATTCTAAAACATTCTTAGTAATAGACAGAAATCAAAGACTAATATTTATTTCCAATATAGTCATGCCTTTTTTACCTTTTTAATTAAATTAATTACTTAAAATAAATGTCATATAAACAAGTATCATATCATTTAAATATGGTTTTCCGAGAATGATGTATTGATAACACACGGTATTGGCCCATGGTATTTTAAAATATTATATTTAGAGATTAAGAATCTCCATGATGAAGTAAGACTAAATCTATGTGGTTAATAATTTTGCTACATATTTTTTTTCAAATCTAAATATATTTAACCTATATATTAATTCATTTTATCAAATTTTTTTTAAACAAATGGGTAGAAATTTGTATTATTAAAAAATATGGTTACTAGGAAAAAACCTTTACATATTACAATTTTCCTTGAAGGTTTGAAATTGAGCATAGGGGCTCAATACAAACCCTCAAATGAGTTCCCCATGGCATAAAAATTTCAGACCCTTTCTAACTAAAAATTATCCAAAAAAACTCCTAATATCTAGATACATTTAGATTCCATTGTTCACTACTTTTGTTTTGACTTAGTCTGAATCCTTATTTTCCTTGGTGAAATACCTTTTCCTTTCTCCCAACTTGAGTCCAGCCTATGTTTTCTTCTATTTCCTCCATATCATTCTTCGACAAGTGAAATCTGGATTCTTCCTCATTTTCCTAATATGCACAAGAAGATTCTTTGCGAGCAAGAATACTTATGGATTTAGGAAGCGATCCATTTTCCATAATAGTTTGCTTTTTTTCTACTTTCGTTGATTCCCAAGGATTCTCATTGGCATTTAATATTTCTTGTTTGGTTTCTATTGTTGTTGATGCAATTTCATTAGCCATATATGCTTCCGAATTCTCATTGGCATTTAATATTTCCTACTTCGTTTCGATTATTGTTGATGCAATTTCACTAGCCATATATGCTTCCGTCTTATCTTCTTGTTCTTTCTTATCCCGAAACGCATCCTCTTTAAATATCGTTTAGTGAATACCCTAATCTCCTACCCACCATTTGGGCCTTTAGGTTTTTTTTTTCAGTATTCGTTGTTTTGTAAACCTTGGGGCATTTTTTAATTACAAGCCTTGTTTTTTAGAATGTTCTACAATAGAAATAACTATTCTCATAGTCGATCTTTTGTAGCAAAACATATTTAGGAGACATCAATTTAATCTTCGCAACAAAACCCTTGTTGAACTCCATATCCCCACATATTTAGGCATAACTAGTCTTGAAATTATTTTTAGTTTTAGGACAATGATGATAAAACTTTCCCAATGCATTCCCAATAGAGTAAAGTAATGGGAAATTCCCAAATTGTAAAGGAAGGTTGAAAATCCTTTCCCAAACTGGATCCATAGAGATTGATTCCATTACGAGAACAAAAGTGGGAGTCCAAGGCTTCATGAAGAGCCTGACATTACCCCAAAACCATGACCCATCTTCGCCAATGGCCTTCTTGTCTTGTATGTTATAAAAAAACCATAAATAAAAAATCCCGAGCCAAAACGTAAATATTTAATTTACCTGTCAAAAGGGGCTTTCATTTTTCAAAAATCCATTTGTGCAGATCAACAAGCCACAACCTAAAGCCATTAATCCTACAAACCAAAACTTGCTGTGAAAAAACTTTCACAACTCATATCTTCCCCATCCACAAAAACATTAAGGGAAGGGATTTATTGAACTAATGGAAGGCCAGAACCAAACTTTAAAATGAAACTATATGATACATAGGAAGATCTTGTTAGAATCACATCCATACGCGTAAAAGAAATTGTCTTTTCCTCAAATGATTGGAATTTGCCATTACAGAAGATATATACAAAATATTCGTGCAAATGAAGCATAGAATGGATGGCTAAGGAAAAACCCTATCCATCGAAATGGATTGTAGAGCTCAATCCATATATTTCATTTTATCATTATTATTAAGAATATTTTTCTTAAATAAATATATAATTTAATTAATTATTATGATTTTTTAAATTTTAGCAATTCTAGAAGTATGATGATGGAATTGTTTTTATGTTTATTATGGCTTGCTTCACATTGACATTTATCAAATATTTAATCTATATGGTTGCATGCCCTTCTACTCTTCTAAATTATATTGTATAATTAAAAAGATGCCATATGCACAATTGAGTTAGATTTTTTTGGGCATGTGGTATTGATAATCCATGATATTGGTCCATTGTGTTGTAAGAAATCTTGTTTACATATTATGAATCCCCATTATGAAGTGGGCATAAATATCCATGGTTAAGAATCACGTTGAAGTATTTTTTAAATGTGTGTATGTTGAACTTATATATTAATTCTTTTTCTAATTAATAATAATAACAATAATTTAAGAAAAAAGTTATAAATTAAATTTATAATATTACTTATTTTTATAATTAGTGTAACCATATAATGTAAATGGTCAATAAAGTCTATCCATAATAGCATAGTAAGAATCAAAACACTTCATTATAGATATCACATTGCTAAACTTTAAGAAAACATAAAAATTAACTAAACTGTACCTTTATTTTAAATTATTGTAATCCTATTAATTATAAAAATAATTAATATATAAGTTAAAGCTATATACATTTAAGAAAAAATGCAGAACAAGATACTTAACTATGGAGATTTATCCAACATTTACCATGAATATTTTTAATCTCTAATAGACTTTATTGCAATATTATGGGTCAATAAGTAGATGACTTGCTCAAAAGATCACAACTCACTTCAAATGATATTATTTCATAAAACATTTTTTTTAATTAATCAATTTAATTAAAAGGGTAAAATGGAATAACTACTTTGGACATAAACCATAACCTTTAGTTCGTGTATAGTGCTATGAAGATTCTAGAATATGCCATAAATATTAAATCCCTATGGTCCACCTAATAAATATTGATAATTATAATGGAAAAATGGAGGTTCTATTCCAAAATAGACACACCTATAAAGTGTAATTAAAATCATACAAAATGCTACGAAGTGCAAGATAATACAACAATCTATAATAAATTTGAAAAAATATATTCAAAATAAAATAAATATTTCTAATCTATATTTTTTAAGATATATAAAAATATTAGCAAAACCATATAAATTAAATGGTTATTAAATGTTAATAGACATCTATTCATGATAAGTATCAAAACAATTATTATACCTACGGTAGGCATGGTATTACACATTCAACTTTTCCTTTGACTAGGTATTACTTTGTTTTTAAGCAAAAAAAATTACATCTTCTGCATAGTTTCACATTATGAATTGAATTTTATTATTTTTTAATAATTTTTAAACTTATTAGAACGAGAGGCTCATTCTACAACCCGGTATGAAGAGATGTGTAAGTTTGTTCGTCCATCAATGCTCCTTTAAAATAAAAATAAAAATTATGCATAAAAATAATATCGCTATAATAAACAAAAATGAATGTGTTTTAAAGTAAGTAGAAGTAAAAAATGTTTGATTAAAATGTTTAAATCTTATACATTTCTAAAATGTTTAAATCTTATACTTTTGAAAAATATTTCAACAATAGATTTAATTAAAGTATTTGATAATCTATGTTATATCAAGTTCATATATATCTATATATAGAAAAAATTAGTTAGAATAAAATATTTTAATGTTGTATATAGAAAAATACTTTGAGTGGTTTATTGATAGAATATTTCAATACTAATTAATATTGACATATACTTAAAAATATACTAATAATAAAGAACATTTTAATTTTCAGTATTTATAAAATATTTTAATGTCAAATATGTATATATTATATATCATTTAAAAAAATTTATGTATATAACATGAAAAAAATAAGTGTTTTATGGTTAAAATGTATATTTGGTCCTATATACACTTTATATACCATTCAAAAATACAATTTAAACAATGAAAAAGAACACACTGTATTTTATAATCTAAAGAAATGTGTACATCTATGATGGTTTATGTATAATATGATTGCTTCAGGTATTATTAGTCCCATATTATATATGTACTTAAGAAAAATCTATACTTGATTATCTATAATATGAATGGTTCACTTATTAGTCCCCTTCCAAGGAAGACATCTATGCTAGTTTATCTATGATATGAATGGTTCAGGTATTATTAGTCCCTTTCTAAAGAAGACTAGCAATGATTTGTGCGTTTACCATTGACCACAATGATTTGTGCGTTTACCATTGACCATTACACGTTCTAGTATTTAACTTTATAAATATTTAAAGTATTTTAATTTTAATTTTAAATTATAACTTATTAGCATTTCATTATCTTAAATTTTTTTTATGTCAATTTCAAGATTCATGAAATTTCCTCACCCTTAGAACTCACAAATTTGGATCACGGGATCTTGTAATCTAATAAAACACATTACTAATTAATTTAGTCACCCCACCAGTTTTGATCACCAATTTTCACTAAATCTTATAATCTAATACAACAAATTACTAAAATTTAATAAAATTTAATACATATATAGGCATGTATTATTAACTTGACAATTACATTATTAATGAGTTTCGAACAAAATCATACCTCACTCATTTTTAATGGATGTTGTAATCTAATAAAACAAATTACTAAAATAATTTCCTCAACGGATTCACCAATTTTGATCACCAATGGTCGGGTGTAACACCCTTCCCGTAGAATATTCCATCCATATATATATGAATGAGTGAAAAAGTAAGTATTATTAATAGTTTATATCAAGAAACCGGTGGGAAGTTTAACCAGTCCTTCATAACCGCATTGCATTGATTATTCAAAAAGGAAAAAAAAAAAAACAAGATTTGAGGGTGAAAAATTGGAGGGGCGAAGATCAAAAAACTTCCGAGTAGTTATGAGCCATGTTCCTAATTATGAGCCACGTATGGAACAACTGATAACTACCATTTTGTAACCGTACTATAGGTTCCGAGTAAAATGAGTGGAGAGCGGGGCTTTGAAAAGGAGACGGTATGCGGTAGAATTGGACTCTGGTAATTGGAGTGTCTTCGGTTTTGTAGGAAGGCACAGAATTGGACTCCCTTCGGTTTTAGAGGAAGGTTAGCATTCCATTTTGAAGCATGTTCCATTAGTTTACATGGTCAAATGTTCCCTTAGGTTACACAGTCAAAATGGGCACAAGTAGATTTGTAAGTGCTAATTAAAATCTGCCCGTTGGAATGAGGCAAATACAGATAAGTAACTTGCAAATATGTGTTTATTTACTTGTTTCTTGAAAATATAGGTATACATATTATTTTATTTCTTGAAAAGAAAAGGAGAAATATGAATATTATTGCACATCAAATCGAAGTAAATGTGTAGATTTTATTACATCCTTTTGCTTTGAGCAATTTTTATGAGTATGTTAATGATATGTGACAATTCCAAAGAAAGCTAAGTATACATTTTAATTAGACTTTATTTCTTGAAAAGAAATGATGCAATATGAATATTTGTGCACACAAAATATAATTAAATGTGTAGGTTTTATTACAAAGATTACATGTGAATAAAAACTAAGTAGATTTGTCATTTTCTTGGAATGGAAGATAAGTGAAGATGCTTTGGAATTTGTCCTTACACAAAACTCACACTATTTTTCTTAGTAAGGAAAATATATTACTACATGTAGATAAAGATTGTTATTATATATTTTCCTTAGTAAAGAAAATATATTATTACATGTAGAGAAAGATTGTTATTTGCAACATTAAAAGATAAGTAAACTTTCTTGTCTTTATATAACATTTCATATGCATTCTATTAAGAAAAGATAGGATGTATGTATGCTCTTTTCTTAAAAAGGGGATTTCATACTAGTGTATGAAATGATAAAAATCTAAGTTATTTTCTTGGAAGTGAATATAGATTAAAGAGGGTAATTTGTGAAATAATTTCATGAGTGGTGAAAAATAAAAGAGAAAAGTTAATTAGATTATTTTTCTTGAAAAGTGGGATTTCTTTTTGAAACATGTAGTTTTAATAACTACATGATGTCTCTATAAGACATAATTATATGTTGAAGAAAACAAATAATTATATGTTGAAGAAAAGATAAGTAATTATGACCTTTTGGTTAATTAGAAAACTACCTTATGTGTTTATAAGACATAATTATCTCTTGAAGAAAAGATAAGTAACTATGACCTTTTGGTTAATTAGAATAAATAAACCTTGTGGTACTCTTGAAAAGAACACAATGGTTGGTTTTGTGCTGAGTCGTGATAAAATATTCCCATAGAAAATATCATTTATTTGAAATGAACACATATGAAGAAGCATAGAAACAATAGTTGGTTACATAAAAATAGAACTATTGTGTTAGATCTTTTATAGAGAAACATGTATTTGTGTGCAACAAAGAATAAGTATTATGGAAAGTGAATTGCAATAAACACACTCGCTTTACCTTTTAAAATACACATATCGGCATGCAATAAATAATCACTAACACATTAGTTTTGTTTAGAGCAACACACATGTTTTTGCATACAATAGATTTTATAAATAACTCTATCTTGGGAAAGACACTTTTTGAAAAGGGACTTGCATTTTTATGCATGATAATGATCTCTATCATGTTAGCTTTGCCTTAGAAGGGGGCATGCATTTTTATCTATTATAGTAATATCTATTGTATTGGAAACATTACTTAGTTACATGCACAAAGAAGAAGCTAAGGGGATAGCTCTCTTTGAATAAGTTTTATCTAATTACATGCACGAAAAAGGAGGATAAGTTGGTAGTATCCTTTAAGTTAAATGGATGGTTACAGTGGTTTCCTTTGGATGTGCGAGAATGATCATAGAAACGTGGTAATTATTTAGATATGCTTGATAATTATTTGTTTATACATGCACAATGTTGTTAGGAGAAGCATGTTTTGATATTATAATTACATCTCATGTAGGCACATGAATAGATGTTAAAAGATCGCTCTTAAAGATTGATTATTGATTGATTAATACTTTATCTAATCATGTTACCAAAGCTTGTTCATGACAACAATGACAGGAAATGATGATGATTTGTGCAAAAGACATTATGTTTAACATTCTCGTAGATAAAGAACTAATGGTCCATGCTGATGAGTACGAGTTGCAGGATGGTCCACTAGTGGAACAATCATGCTACAAGGATGTAGAGTGTGGTGATATGTGGGTAAATGGTTTCATGACAATTGTAATAACTTTTAGCTAGGTATGTGGTATTTTAATGATATTTCATTATAATCTTTTATAACAATGGATAAAGGATGGACTCCCTTATAATCCATTGAGTGAGGGTTGAACACCCTCACGAGCTTTTAATAAGATTAAACATTTGCGGGTTTTCACCCTACTCCATTTCCAGCGTATATCAATGTTCGGTGTTCAATGATGTGATTGACTAATGAGGTTAAAGTAATCATGAAATGGATGCAAGGTTACATCATATAGTTTATCTTAATATAATACAAGAGTGGTTGTTAATGGTTATGCAACTTACTATTCCTCTAATAAAGTTACTTTATGTACTAATGATCATTTTATCTAACAGTTAATGAGGAATATGGAATAATGATTTGGATAATTACCTTTGGGTTATTTGTGTAAAAATATTTTAACTTCTTTCATTTTCATGTGAGGTTATCAAGGTATGTTACATCGGGTCTCACTGTTATCGACCAAATAATGTATGGATCATCTTGACCTTCCTATCCTAACATCTTGGCAACCGTGGTTTCATGAACAACAAGCAACAATCTTTTATAACTTTTTAATTTTTTGTAATAGAACAACATCCATCATAGCTTAGTTGTTGAGGGGTAATTAAGGGATTACTAGTAATTGTTCCATCTTAAATAATACTTTTAAAAAGTTAGTTTTATCTGTGGTGATATTAAAATCTATGTTTAGTTTTAATATTATATATATAATTAAATTATATTCTAATAATTTTTTTGAGAAGAAGTCATATCTATATATCTATCTATCTATATATATATATATATATATATATATATATATATATATATATATATATTTGTTGAATTATTTTTCTTCATTAATCTATTGAGTTATTGAGTTTAGAGGTTCATTCTATAGACGAGTATGATGTGCTCATGTCATTCAAAATACAAATTATAAACAATTTGAAATAAAAAAAATTAAATAACTATACAAAACATTTAAATAATGTTGCCTCTTTAAAAAAAATTATAGGTGAATAAGTTATATCATTCTGGTATCATATTCAATCCATATTTAAAATAAATCTATATTAATATAAATGATTACTAAAATAAATCTATGCTAATATAAATAATTAAATATACTTAAAAATAAAAGTATGAGATATTCAAGGTTTTATGATATCCGACATGTTGTGTCTATTTTCTAAAGTTGTGTTGTTGTGTTTTTTAGAGAATTTATCTTACGGTTGGGTTATGCAGTCTAATGATGAATCAAGAGATTTCTTTTATTAGTTTTAAATATTTATTAGTCATTTTTTGTGAAGTTGTGTTGTTGTGTTTTTAAGAGCGTGTTGTTGTGTTTTTAAGAGCATTTATCTTATGGTTTGGTTATCTTTACGCCATAATTGTGTTTTTAAGAGCATTTATCTTATGGTTTGGTTATCTCTACGCCATAAATGATAAGGTGGTCTAGTGACAGAATTAACAAATTTCTTTGATTTTTATTGTTTTTGGTTTATTTATTTATTAGTATTCAAATAAATAAATTAAAATTTAGTTAATATTTTTTTACATAAATTTTCTATATATATATATATATATATATATTTTATTTTTTTTTCACACCACAATGTCTCTCGTCTAAGATTTTTCTACCATAATTTTCGGATAAAGTTGCAATATTTATGTTATATTTTTTATTGTTAAAAAGAAATGCTTAAAAACCTTGTAGTCTTTGCTCACCACAATATCATCTTCCTTAAACAAGGGGCTTCACTCGAAGAACCTCCCACATATACAGTTGCAATATTTATGCCATAATTTTCAAATACTTTTATATTTTTCATTATTAAAAGGATATCTTTAAAACCTTGGAGCCTTTCCGCACTACAATATGATATGGGTCACACTGGGATTTCACTCAATGAGTCTCAGCCATATCACTTGATTTTATGGACTACTAAACAATACCCTTAATTTGACTAAATATTAAAAAATAACTCTACAAATCACATTATTTAATCCCCTACCAATACTAACCCATTACACCTTCCAATTTAAAAATCCCTACTATCACTAGATATTATAGGTATCCATTTTTTCATTAACATTTTTTATACCCCTCTATATTTTTTTTTAACTTTTAGCTCCATTTTTTATACCAGCTAATATAAAAAATCTTTACCCCTATTATATTATGTCATTTTTCCCTCAATATAGGTCCATGTTCTACCATAATTTTTGGATACACTTGCAATATTTATGCCATGATTTTTAGACATTTTATATTTTCATTGTTAAAAAATCCTTAAAAATAGTAAATAACATATTTACAATTAATTACCACCCACCATAATTTATAACATATTTACCATCAACTACTACCCACCATAATTTAAGCAAGTATAGTAAATAACATATTTACCATCAATTACTACCCACCATAATTTAAGCAAGCATAGTATATAACATATTTATCATCAATTATTACCCACCATAGTTTAAACAAGTATTTGCATAAAATATGGATAGAAACAAGATATAAATGAATACACTTACAAATAGTTGTTACTTCCCACAATTATTTAAGTTTTTTTTAACACTTTAATTAGTAGGAGTAAAAATGTAAATATGTAGAGTTAAAGTCTTTTACCCAAGTAATTAATTGCATTTAAAAATATATATAATTAAAATGAAAGGTTATTATTTTCTAATTTTTAAATTACTTCTATAATAAGTATCATTAATTATCATCTTATAAAAGAATATAATTGGATAAACTCACTAATAATTAAGTGAATATATATATAAACACTCAAAAAGTAGCATAGTTTTAGTTAACTATTTTAAAAATAAAAATCACTTATTTATATTATCTATGTATTTATTCTTTATTATGAAATTTGTTTAAAGGGAATGAAAATGAAATGAATTTTAAGGGAGGATAGTTAAACCGTGACATCCACCATCTCACCCAATGATTCTTGACCTTGTCCTTTTTCCTTTTTTTTGGATCATTTCATCTCATTTATTTAACTTTGGTCATCTTAAAGAATTATTATTTCTTAACTTTATCTAACTAATAACTATACTTATTCTTCTTCATCGAAATTTATATTAATTCTTAACTCACTTTAATCTTTTAATACAAAAATTTATTATTTATTATAATTTTTGTTTTAATTCTTAACCTCTTTGTTTTTCTAGCTTTATTTTTCACAATTAACTATAAAATAAGAAAAATCTTGTTGATCTATTAGCCCCCTTGTTGATCTATTAGCCCCCTTCATCTTAATAATCCCTAATTCAATTAAAAGTTGGATCAAATTCAACTAATTTGTCATATTTAATTTCATGATATTAATATCAAAAAAAGATGATTATATTTGTTATTATTTTATCTATGTTTGTTATGGATAATTAAAAAAAAAAGTTAAAGTAATTTTTAATTATTTAATTAATTTTTAAATATTTATTCATTATTAATAATATTATATTTTCAACTAATCTTAATTTTTCCCAACTAATTATTTTTTCAAAAATAAAAAAATCTATTGCTTATTTCATTTCTCCATTAGCTTTGTTAAAAAAAAATTAGGATCTAATAAATTTTAATCATTCTTTTATTATTTTTCATAAAATGGATAGTCAAATATATAATTCAACCAATACATAATTCGAAATTTCTTCATATTACTTGCAAGACTTTCTTTGGTCCCTCATGATGGATGAAGATGCCATTTGATGGATCACATATATTACAGAGTGCTATTCCAGAAATCTCTAACAATATCAATTTTAACAAATAAATTAAATTATAATAAAGAAATTATATAATGTAAATGGGTAAAAAATTATTAATAATAAATTAAAATAATTATCAATTGAAATAACAAATAACTAAGTAAATATAGAAAATCCATTTTTAATATTTGTTTTTTAAGAAATATATTTAATCTATATTTCACAAATATATCTTCGAAGAACAACTTAAAATATATCTTTTTATACTTTACAAAGAAAATGTAAAATGTCCTCAACAACTTTCTCAATAAAAACATTATCACAACAATAAGACAACACCATTACTAGCTACTATGTAATACTTGTTTCATAATATAACTCAAGTTGTTAATATTAAAAAATTCATAAGAATTAGCTCAATTGTAACTTTATTATTATTATTATTATTATTATTAATGATGATAAAAAGAATTGATATATAAGTTAAGCATATATATAGATGAAAAAAATATATGTAATAAGATTTTTAATGATGGAGGGTCATCCCCACAATAATATTGAGATTCTTAGTTTATAACTAGGCTTTGTTACATTTAATATTACACCTCCCATCCACTTAATCATTATTGATAATTAAATTAAAATTTTGGAAGTCCTATTCCAAAAAAAATATATCTATCAATGTAATTTTATATTTTTTAATAATTATGTCATATTTTATATGATAATTGAAATTGATATAATATATGACATTTTCACCTAAGGAAAAAAAACAGCCAAAATAATTCTTTAAAAATAATTATACTACATTTATTCAGTACTATTTTAAACAAAGAAAAAAATAATAACTAATTTTAAATTTTAAATGACTATGCCATTTTAATCATTATTCTACATTCCATATCTTTATATATTCAAGTTTCCTAAAATACTCCATAAAATTGTTAACAAAATAAATCCAATAAATAGATAGGGAATTGATAAAAAAATTATTATTTAAAGGAAAAAATTAAATTTATCAATTTAAATATATATTTAAAAATGGCATAGTTTAAATTATAGAAAAAATAATATTTTATATCAAATTCAAGGAAAGATACATATTTAAATGCATAACTCTATTCAACATAGTGAGAACCCCAAAGCAATGGAATTATATAGATTAAACAACTTAAACTAAAGATTTTACAAATCTTTACTAGATTTAAGAGATTTTTGTTAAAATTAAGAAGAAAAAAGCTTTGAAAATGATAATGTAGTCTATAAGTTAGACTACACCTTTAAGAATAATTATTCGATATTAGAAATATAAATTTTATTTTAATTCAATTTATCAATATTATTTTTATTTTTATTTTTTTAGTTTGTAAATTATAAAATAATTAAATTTAATATAAGGAGTAGTATGCCACTAGTACCTCAAGAATGAAGTCTCACCCAATCCTAAATCTTTGGTTTGAATCTTGTGCTACCCTCCCATGGTAGTGGGGTGAATAATGGACATGTAAACTTGAAAATCTGAGAGTAACTTCAATTCACCTTCAATTCCTTGAACCTTATGATTGGTGTTTTTGTGAGGACATAATCTGGCTTGCGAAGGTCTAGTCAAATCACTAGCTTTGTACATTTGCAAGTAAAAATATAATACCATAATTTTTTTCTAAAATTACATATTTGAATTGTTGAATTTATACTATCCATTGCACTTATTGTCTTTTAAAACATAGATTTACTTTTACATCTTAAAATATAATTTAAATACTTAATCATGAATATCTTATTAAAAATTATACATCCAAATTCTGATGAAAAAACAAAAAATAAGCCATTTATTCCTCACCAAATTGGTATTACAAATTTGTATAGAAGAGTAAATAATCTATTTTTTACTTAATAAGACATAAATATAATATTACCTTGGTAATTTATATATATGATAGTAAATATTTTATTTTTTACTTAATTTAATAGGACATAAATATAATATTACCTTGGTAACTCTTAGCCTTGTTAAAATATAAATTTCAGGGTTAAACTAAATATTTCATAAATCTATGCAATCCTATAGATCATGAAGTTACTGAATTGGTTTTTTTGAAAGACTATTTACCAGATATATTTAGTAAAATATTCCTAGTGAGTCGACAAGTCTCTGTGCAACAACTGGTATTTCTTCCATGGTCAAGCTTATTGTTTTAATGTGCTACAGATCATTGTTTAAAAACTGGAAGAAACAATATCATGTTTAGTCGTCAAAATCCATCTTCATCTCTGATACAAATCTATTATTTTCCTAAGACAGCTTACAGTTAAGATACCTTTAGATCATTTTTCTTTAACTTGATATCGAAAGTTGCAAATCCGAAGACACTGTATGTAAAAGATGTTGGGTTGATGTTTGTTGTGTAATCCATAGAGGTATGATGAATTACTCTAATTTAAAAAGAGAGATGGTATGAAAATTTTCTTTTCAACTGGATATATATATATATAAATATAAAAAGAAAATCATAAAAGGCATACTTGCATGCACTGTACTTTGGGAAAACATTCAATAATAATAAGTAAATACTGTCACAGGCTACTAATAATAGCGGTGCACATGCATGCATACGGGTCTCTGCGTACAGAATGATAGCGTTGGCTCTGTCACTGTCAGCAAACATTAATTCTGCGAGTAGAATACCATATTCCCGTATTAAAAAATCCTCGAACCTTGGAGGGATTCGACTATAATACACTTTTAATTTCAGAAATATAGGCACTAGGACTCCGACATTGTCTGATCTTGTAGAAATCGATCATCTGTGATGTGGAATGGTGGGGGAGGCGATGACTGCTGTGTTTAATTTAATACCCGCGTGGTTCATATGGCAGGCCTTTCGGAGAGGAAGGGCTCTTTTTCTTAGGAGGTTCATGGGGCGGATGAGTAGTTGCTCCCGCGTAGTCAATGTGGGTTATAAGTTCTCTGCCTTCCGTTCCCATCTCCTCCCCCTCCAAGATCTCATCTTGATCCATTTTTTCACCATTAATGGATTTGGTATTTTTTGCTATGCTTTCGTTCTCAATTTGCTTCTGCAAAAGTGCAAACAAGAGACTGCTTTATTCCCATTATTTTCACTTCAATGTATCTGAGATCATCAGAAATGCTGAAATAAGAAAAATATCTATCATTATTTGCAAATCAAAAGAAATATATGTGTCAACTAAGGTTATCTAGGATGGTTAGGCAGAATGGTTGTGATCTCTCTCATTCAAGTATTGGTGTAGTAGCTATCTTTCTACTGTATCTGAAATCATTAGAAATACTGAAATAAGAAAAAACTCTTATATTTGCAAATCCAAAAAAATATATGTGCTTGTCAATTGGAGTTATCTATGGTGATTCTGACCCATGGTTTTGATCTCTCACACTGAAATGTTGTTATAATGACTTACGGCCTATAAATAGGATTGTATCAACTCACTCTTGCTCAATTAAGAGAAAGGATGATTTCCCATGTAACTCAAATATCATTTCAAATATGACGATTTGAGTAACTTTACAGAAATACTAATTTCAATTTTCAATATGAAAATGTGATATCTTACCTGTTATAATAGATATTCAGCAAAGCACATAGACCCTCAGAGCAAGGATATTTTGAAACACAACTAAAATGATCATATTATATGTTGAGAAACTTTAGCTACAAATTAAAGCAAAAGTGTGAAAGTGTGAATAGCTTACCTGGTATACTAGATAATTGGAAACACAACTAAAATGATCATATTATATACTTAGCTAGAAATTAAAGCAAAATTGTGAAAGAATTTTTGGTTTTCTTACCAGTATTATCTCTGTTTTGTAAATAAGGAAAGACTCTCAGAGATGTTACCTTTCACAAATATTATTGGCATTTTGCAAATAAGGGAAAAACTAATAATGAAATCTAAGTGATGTTACATTTTCTATATAAACAACTGACACAGTAAGACAAAAGTACTTATTTTCACATGAAGATTTCAATAATTTGCATGGTTTACACAATAATATTTCAGTAATTTACCTAGTTTGTCGAATTTTCCAACCGAATGAATAGATCTTCTATAAAGGACATTTTAAGACGACCAGAAGAATGACTATGACAGACTGAAACATTTTTGAGATACATGAAACCAAATGTGTGAATGAAATTTGTCTTTGAAAATTTTCTTATGATTTCGTAGATCCTAAAGATCTCAGATGACTGTTAAAGAAAAAAATATTCTATTCATCTGACTTATTCAGATCACTGTAAAAAACTTACCAGGATCATGAGAAGACTTAATATTTTGATCGAAACAAGTACGAGTCAAGTTCTGCTCTCATACTGAATTTAAAAAAGCTACCGATGGAAGACAGTCTAATGAAATAAGTAGGTAACTAAAGAAGTTTCTGTACCATGATTGTTTCTGTAATTAATACAAAGTCATTATTGTGTACTCGCTGAAGAAAATAAGTAGTGTACACAGGCATCTCTGGTGGAGTTCAACGAGAAACTTATAATTGCTTCAGAAAGTGAAAACTTATAATTGCTTCATAAAGTGAACCTATTACTACATTCCTTAAACCTTCCCTGTAAAAAAGGATGGTACCAATGTTAACCAGCCTACCGAGATGTATCAAATGATCTATAGCTTGAAGTACCTTGGAATGAGCATTCTGCAATGGTGCTGTCAAGTCAACCTGGGAAGTCTGCGGTTGCTGTGAAATTTGACTATCAAACACAGCCAAATCTGTAAGGCAAACACAGAAGAGCATGAGATCCAAAAACGATCATGAGCTAATCATAGATGAATAAAATTTCATTTTTAAAGTCTACAAGCATAGAAGATCAAAAATGTTATTGAGGTCTACTTGCACTAATTTAGCTTGGTTAAGATATACAAATCCTCTTTGATATTGAGGAAACTAACTGGAAAGGTTAAGCACCTTCTTAGATTTGAACTTTCGGGTATTTGGATGGCTTAATGAAGAACAACTGCAGCAGCTTACAGACTCAATCTGATCAGCATTTGTGGACATGGAGAGTTTTAACCAGTATATAGGCTGGAACCAATCTAACATGGTAGAAATGTACTAAGTTCCAAGTCCTTTTGATGATGGAGGAAACTGACTCTACAAGGCTATTGCAGGGATTTGAACCTGGACTGTTTGTGTGACTTAATGAAGCAGATTGGATCTGATCAGGACTGGAAGGTTCTAGATCTGATCAGCATTAGTAGACATCGAGTCTGACAGAGAGAGTATTGACTTAAACATATGGGATCAGAGCAAACCTTTTTCATCCCTGAAAGGAACAAGCCGAGCTGTTGCACAGGTATCCTTGGACAACAGAATCAAGAAATATACCAGCGAGCAATACAGAATCTGAATCTTCATCTTAGAAATGAGATGCCAAACACTGAGCCAGATAATATACTTAGAAGAAGATGATCAGCCCTTTGTCAAACGTTAGACAATCTCCTGTGCTTTCCAAAACCCTGGTGGGCGGGTGGGTATTTAAAGGGAGAAGCAAGCAGATCCAACATTATTGACGACGTGGGTCTTGAAAAACCACTCACCCGCGCAAAGACAGCAAGGTGAAGATGACGTTTCAGAACGGATATGGGAGCGTGGTTGGCTGCAGCTTTCTTGCTTCTATACAAAAAAGACTCTGCCAGCTATCTGCAGCTCAGACTCTTTTTTCAATTTGATGACAGTGGTCAAGAATTGAATAGCTGCTTTGTTGTCAAATCTTGACAGTAGAACTACTGATTTGAATGGGATGGGTGGCCACTGGAGGGCAGTATTGCAATTACCAATCACCAGTCGGTTAATCTCTAAGGATGTAAAAATCATTTATTCAACAGAAATGTAAAATGGCATCCAACGTTAAAGTTATTTTTTTTACTATTAGGTTTACCAAGGCTATGGAAATATGACTGAATAATAGTATTAGGCAGATGTACCGGAAGAGATTACTTTCTACGAAATTAACAAGAAGCTGTAGAGATGCTTTAATTATTAGGACCAGATAAATTAAGTTAAGAAGATTCCACCAACTAAATTAACTCTTGAGAATAAACTTTCAATATTTTTTTTCTATGTAGTTTATCTCTTTCTGGAGATCCCACTGAATAATAGTACCAGGTAGATATATAAGAAGTGGAGATCCCGCTGAATAATAATACGAGACAGATTTATTAGAAGAAATTACTTTCTACTGACTTAACCAGGAAGCTCTAGAGGTCCTTTAATTACCAAGACTTGATCAACTAAACTAAAAAAACTAGACCATCTATACTAACCCTTGAGATTAAACTTCTAATGCTAAAGTGTCCTATATGGTTTACTCAGTCTCTGGGGATCTCACTGAATAATAGTATCAGGCAGATCTACCAGAAGAGGCTTAACCCAGAAGCTCCATAGGTGCTTTAACTATTAAGACTTGTTTAAGACTTGACCAACTAAGCTAATAAAAAGCTCCAGAGGTGCTTTAACTACCTAGACTTGACTAACTAAACTAATAAGACTGGACCAACTAAACTGACCCTTAAAACTAAACTTCCAAAATTAATATTATAAAAGATGAAGAATTATTTTGCCTATGTCAGTAGCTGTACCATACATCTCTTTCCTATTAAATATGATACAAGCGTGCGAAAGCATTAAACCACCGACATCATTCTTACATATACAGAATATGAAAGGAATCTATGACCTGATTGACCCACCTGCAAAATGTTAGAAAAAGAACATTGTAATTAAGGTACCTAATGGAGATGAATGTGCAGTACCCAATGAAAAATTTACACGTGGACGTGATACAAACCAGACGCGTTTAGATTGTGGTTTTGTCCTCACGTGTTTTTCCCGCATTACAGTATGCTTTGAACTGCACTTCATTAATTACTACAGAATCGCAGGCATTTTCTTCCCTCGGACCAAACGGTTTTAAAAAAATGAACCGGTGTAAGTTTAATAATTTTTTTTGATAGATTTTGATTTTCGTTTCCTAAAATATAGTTTTGAATTTATAATTATATTCTCGAACCATTTTAACAAATCTCCGACAACAGAAATTTATAATTTATAATTTTGACACATCTTTACCAGACAAATTTGACCAAATCTATTTTCAATTAAAAACCTAAAATGTACCATATTCGACCTATGGCGTTCAAAATATTTATTGAAATACATGGTTTTTTAATACATTGTCGATGAAAAGTGTTAGAGGTTTTCGGACATTAATGAGTGGATAATCATATAGCCACATGGATAAAAATTTGACCAAAACTATCTTCAATTAAAAAAACCCAAAATGTACCAGATTCAGACAACGGCGTTAAAAAAATATTGAAATTCATGGTTTTTTTAATAGATTGTCGTTGAAAATAGGTATAAAATATTAAAGGTTTCTCACATTGGATAATGATATAGCCACATGGATATTTTGAATCGTTGGAACACTTGAATTCTCTAGATTGACTTTACCATCCTCGCCGTGATAGTGTGTTCTTGATGAGTAAGTGGTTTAAGTTTAAATTGTATCGTTTTATGTTTTCATTATGTTGAGTAGTGTTTTTTTATCCATCATGCTGGTTCAAATTTAAAAAAAAAAAGAATTGTTAAGGAGAAATTTATTGAAGTGTGCTGATCATTCCAAAATTATTTATTACTTTGAGATTTGTTTTTGAATATAGTATAGAAAAGATATATAATGTTTTAGGTTAGGCAAATATTTTGTTTGACTTATATAAAAAAATAAGAAAAAATAATTATTTATTATAATTATGAATTAAAATGTTTTAAATTAGTTAAATTACATAAATAAATAAAATTAGTAAATAATGCTGTTGAGCTTCATAGATTTTTGTTATACAATTTTTTGGGTTATGTATTTTATAGCTATGAATTTTCAATGGCAGTCTCTATTGTTTTGGTTCTGAAATGAAATGTACATTGCCTATTTGTTGTCATCATGCACATTGTCTAGTCCATTGTTACTTTTCTTATGGATTTCTCGATGCTGAAGTTCGTATCGTGCATGATTGAGGGACTCTGTTTGATATGGTTTATATGTTTTTATCTGGAGCGTTGTCTTTGCTCCTAGTTTTATGGCCAATTGTGTGCCTCGTTGCATTCTTCGTCTTTGCTCTTAGTTTTATGGCCAATTCTGTGCCTCGTTGCATTCTTGGTTTTTCGGGTTGGCACACTTTGCAGCATGGTACACTTTGCAACATGGTTTTATCTTGCCTCTCGCTCTCTTGAAATATGGTTTATGGTTCAGGGACGACATATTCTACTATATGTGTTACAAGATATATGGATGTGCATGAATGGACGCACTATACAGTGTTATATCTAACCGAAAGTTTGAGTTTTTTACAGAGCTTTAGTTGTTAACCTTATTGATATATATTATCTCTTTTTGATATCGCTCGGGCCCTTGATGGTTCTTGGACATCGTTGTATATAATTTGGTGGCTTTATGGAGAGAAGTTTTGGTCTGTATCTTTTGCCTGGGGTATTATGAAAGTTATTAATCTAGACTATTTGGCTCTATGGTTTGTTTTCAATATTATTTGAAGACAATTTTTACTGTCTAGAATACAATCTCTGTATGGGTTGTATATTTGGTTAATCTTGTACCACGAGCATCTTTTGTTGTGTTTCTGGAATGGGGTTACTCGAATGGGGTTATTAGTGATTTTAGTTTCTTTGTATTTTCTAGGTTTATTGGGTGAAGATTGTGATACTCTCCATGTAAATATCTATTTTTCTTATTAATGCAAATACTTTCATTCATAAAAAAAATTAAACCAACCTAGATCCATCTCTACCAAGTGTTGAGCTTAATCAAATCTCTTGAAGTGCAAACATCTTCACACTCAAAAACAATTTGATTCCTTTTGATGCTTAGTAAATCATGGAGTTAACATAGATCTAAGTTGATTTATAAGAAATAAGAAAAAAAAGGTAGATATAAGCTTTGTTTTTAAGGTTTAATATAACTCTAGCTATAAAAAAACTCAATTAAAGTTTTTTTGTCCAATGCTCGAATAATTTATTTTTAAAATAAGAATGAAAGGTTTTCATTGTTTTTTCAAATAATAAATTAAAAGAATGGTTAGAACTTTGTTTTTAATGTTTGATATAAATCATTTAAAAATAAGATTAAATTAAGGAAGAAACTTTTATTAAAGATACTTGATTATTTATTGAATACTTCACATTAATTAAAAAAATAAAATTATTTTTAATGTTTAATATAAATAATTTTCCTTGATGGGGTGTCAAAAATGGATTAACATCTCGTTTCCTCTTAGGATTAAAAAGGTGGGGTTAGCATGGCCATCTCATCCCATGAACTCACACTTGCCAATAAATTCCAAAATAAAGGGAATTAAGATGGCATACTTTGCTTACACTAGGCATTTTTACCTTTTTTGTTTCCATCTCGACTTATTTTGCTATTCACGAGGTTATTCCTAGTGATAGGTGGGATATTTCCACTACAATATTGGCTTTTATGGTTCCTTTGTAAGTGAAGGACAAGGCCCTCCTTGCGTGGACACCTACAACATCCATATTTCAAGAGAGGTTGGAACTTGGTTCATGGGAGGGGTTATAAGGAATGTTAGTTCTACTTAATGGGTGAGATTGGAACACAATGACTTAGAGCTTGATGGGCACTCAAAAATATGGTAAATTATCTTATGTCAAGTCTCTACAATTTCTTCAGTGTGGTTTTCTCTACATGGTGGAATTATGCGTTTGGTGTACAGGGTGTCATAGTGGCGTTGAGAACTCTTGGGGTGTTTTGGTTTATTTGGACTTTAATTTTCTCTTACACATCTCTCCTAGAACCCCCCCTCTATTTCAGTTGTTCCATGCTCACCACAAATTCAAACCTCCTCACAACCCTATTCTAGTTTAGATCCACCTAGTTCATTGATCATTTCCTCCTTTAGGGGCCCACCAATCATGAGTCTTGTATGCAATTGAATTCCATGCCTCATAAAAAGATGCACTCTCATCAAGGGTTTCGAGGACATGGCCCTTTAGGCACACCTAGAGCCTAGAATCAAGTGCAGTCTAATGCTACTATTATCCATTTTGTCGTCCCATGTGAGATTCAAACAAAAAATCAACAATTGGAAGCTTTAATCACCAATTACCACCACGCCTATTCTAGCTTTCAAATTCAAACTAATGTTGCTAATTGGGTCCTTAACTTGTCCACACCAAGTGATGACCGAGTAATACATTAATTCGATCATCCTTCATTAGCAAATGAATATGCTCTTAGGATAGGTGTTCAAAGAGAAAGATGAGGATCACAATGAAATCATTGCATGGCTCAAATAAATCCAAACTGTCTAACGCCACCATTGATCTTATTTGGTCAGCCTCGATGCTCACATGGCACATATTTAGGGTCATCTCCAGTGTGGTCAAAACCCTCCAAAATGCTCAAGTGCATAAGACCCAACACTAGGAACGTCCTTTGACAAATGTTGGTTCCCAATATCTCTTAGCTTATGATTTGGCTTAAAAAATGCGCATTATTTTCATGGTTAGATGCATGGACACCTAAGCCTAAGAGATGGTATGTTCTAATTTGGATAATTTTTCTAAATAACTATATAAATGTAGCATAGCTAATATGAACTCATATTTTTGAGTATTTAAAATAAAAATTAAATATTTTTATAAAAAAACAATAATTTTTTTAATAATAATTTCCATTTTACTTATATATTAATTTTACATATATATATATATA
Source organism: Pinus tabuliformis (assembly GCA_031772625.1). NCBI lineage: Eukaryota > Viridiplantae > Streptophyta > Pinopsida > Pinales > Pinaceae > Pinus > Pinus tabuliformis. The sequence continues at coordinate 670,924,191 of CM062810.1, read as the reverse complement.
TGAAAAATATACCATAGATAAATATTAATTTACTTTTACTCATAACTATTATAACATATTTTAAATATATTAATGAATAAATATATATTTATTTTTCCAAAAAAATGTAATATTATTTCAAACAAAAAGAAGATTACATTCTACTCATACATGTCTCACATGCATTTGATTTTTGTGATCCACTAGTAGTGGATCTTTACATATAAGAGGAAAAAGGACCTTTGCAATATAAATTTGTATGTTATGATGAGGTTCTCTAGTGATTGATCATATACAAAATAATTATGAAGCACAAAAGTATGATGTTCATTATATATAGACAAAACTACGTAGATGTATGCTATGCTAAATATATAAATAAAATTATATTCAACAAGAGGGGCTGCAGGACAAATAGTCCCTATCGTATGCTGAAGGAATTTATAGCTCGTAAAGATGTTCATGCTGCTTCCTCTATTGCTTCTATTGGGTATTCAAGAGGTGAATCGCTCTCTTCACATGGTTTAATTGTTGAAACTAGGCATAGTGGGGTTAAAGAAAAAGGTAGGGCGCTAAAACAAGTAAAATGCATTTTAGTTTATTGTGCGATGTGCACCCCTCTCGATAGAAGTTTCCAATAGTCTGTGGGAGTGCCCCTCCCAACTATCATGTTTAGATTAGCCCTCCTTGATTCCTATCCTACCCAAGCAAGCGTCGAACCAGGAAAACCTACCTGCTTCTCTCTTGCTATACCTCACAATGAATGGCAAACTCTAAATATATAGACCATTGTGACTCAATTACCAGTTACCAACCATGACTTGGATGGGGGCAATCCAAAAAAATTCCTTCATAGAAATGTTGCCAAGAGATAAATACATACATAAACTTTGCAAGTGTTCCTTCACAGAAATGTTGCCAAGAGATAAATATGTACATAAACTTTGCAAATATTCCTTCACAGAGATGCTACCAAGAGATAAATATGTACATAAATTAAACTTTGCAAATGTTCCTTCACAAAAACGCTGCCAAGAGTTAAATATGTACATAGATATTGCAAATGTGTGTTTAACCCACATTCTTTCTTTTTTGCTAATGCAATATTCATGACCTTTATTCAAAATAACCAAAATAATTAATTACGTAAATTACAATCAACCCAGAGGAAACTGGAGACATAGAAAAAAAACTCCCCCCCCCCAGGGTCTGGGGCAACCAACCAAAGGCTAAACCATTGAGCCAAGGGTACACTTCCCTAACAAAAGGTCATTCACGAAACATATGCATTATAATCCGTTACGACAAAGCGAAAGAAAACCACCCAAGATGGAACTGTAAGCGGACCCGAAGAGGAATAAAACCCCCAACTATTCAGATTTTGGATCCGCAAAAGGGGAATAAACCATGCATATGTGGCTTACCCGAAATTCCTTGGAACCTACCACAAGGCTAGACACACACGGACGATAACCGAGAGACATGCCTTAGACCCGAACCCACCAACCTGCATGATGCATCTCGGCTGTTGATCTACCTCACCAAATCCAATGGTTGAGGAACATATCGAATGGAAAAGAAGCCCAGAGAATCCCTGCCTGATTAGAGTGGTATTCTCTCTCCTGCTATATCCATGTGTTGCATGTTGAGAAGCATTGGGTTCAAATCAGTGAAACCACTCCTTGTGTTGAGAGCTTCCGATAATTCATAAACCACTTTAAGGGAGGTATTGACACAGCAGGTTGTTATGAGGAAAATTTCGAGTCTGCTGAGGAAGTAAAGACTCTGGCCTAAACCCATCGAACTGCAATTTGACTCTCCACCCTTGGTCCTCAGTCGCTTCATCCAATAGAAGAGAGGAATCTTCTTATGAAGAAAACCAAGAGGGATTCCCGTTGTCTGAGCACCGGAAAACCTATAGACCAACCATGTCGGTTCACTGTAACCAATGCCACCAATTATGTACCTAAGGTGGGATTTTGTTGTACCTTCTAACTGAATGCTCTTCATCCCCTCTTCCCACCGAGAAAAATTGAGATGTTCTGTATTAGGAGAAGATTTAGCAAAAAAGCCCAGGCTATTGAACAACTTCGCCCCAAGAACTCTGTGTCTGAGCTGTTCTGGGCTGAAAATGCTAGCTAAGGCCTCCGTACCATTTGAAAAATTACCTCTAGAAAACCACTTCATATTAAATGTGAATCTGCTAAACCCAATCTTTGCAACTGTTGATAGTCTCTGTTATGATATATTGCTTGGTTCTCACTCACTTGATTGAGACAATCATCCCTCAATCTACCCTGTGGAACCTCTTGCCATCTATACTTATTGTTGCTTTTAGTGTAGATTGCCCCTTTATTCGCAAGTATGTCCACCAATTTATTGGTCGTCCTTCACACATGTGTGAAACTTAAGGTTCTCATGTTCTAAAGGTGGAGGTGAATTCTTTGATATACTTGAAGTAGCCTCCAATGTCTCGAGACCTTTTTTGAAGCCAAACCATAACATATTGTCTTGACCGAATTGATGATCAGCTCAAAATCAACTTCAATTATGATATTCTAAAGATTTTCGTGCTTCAGGATTTCTAAACATTGCTCAAGTGCCATAATCTCCGCCATATTATTTGTGGCCCTTCCCAAATTGAAATGAAAAATGTAATGTATGCAACCCTTTTCATCCCTTAACACCCCACCATAACTAGCTATACCCGAATTTCCTTTATATGCCACATTTATGTTACATTTCATAAATCCCTGAGGGGGAGGATGCCAAAAGTCTTTCTCAGTGACTGGTTGATTTACCATCCTAATATTACCCTGAAGAAGAAGCCCCTGCATACCCAACTGAAGAAGTATCTACATATCACCATTTGAAGGGGGATTTTTAGGGAATGTTTGCAGTAATGTCCCAACCGTCTCCTTAAGCTATCCTAAGATCTGTTCCATGATGCTCTGGGAGGAACTATTTCTATCTTTGAAGATTCTATTGTTGCACTCTTTCCAGACATTCCATATTAGGAAGCTTGGAGTTAAAGCCCAAGCTCTATTTAACTCCAAGCTCTATTTATCATTTCATAATCAGAGAAGTTTCTTCTCTAGTTGCTAACGGTATTGGTAATACTTCCTCTATCCCTGTCTGTTCGTCTGAAAATTAAAGCAATGCCATCCCACAACGTGGATGTGAATATGTAGGTGTTGAGGAGGTGCTCCATTGTCTCCTCTTGTGACTCACAAAGTTGGCATTTGGATGGGCCTAAAACGCCCCTCTTCCGGATTTTCTCCCAAGTTAGAATTTTCTTATGATGTACCAACCACATGAATAGTTTGGTTTTCATCCATCCTTGGTTCTTCTAAAGATTCTTCCAAACCCAATCCAGTTCTGTAGAATCATGATCCAGGGCTAAGCGCTTTGCCTCTTTAAGGTTAAAGTTGCCTTCACTGTTATCGCCCCATCTAAGTTGGTCATGATCAACTGATATCAATATTTTCCTTTGGTCCAACATCGCTATAAGAGCATCAGCGTTTTCTTTCAAAGGCTTGTCATCCATGTATTCCATTTTCTTCCAGGTTCTCCATTTTCCTTCACTATTTTTCTCATCCCAATTATCTTTTACTCTTAGTAACTCTTTCGTGTCAGTATCATTGTTGAGATCCACAAAGTCTTCTCTTAACAGTTTAGGTTCCTGTTGCCATTTATCCTCCCAAAACCATGCCAGATCTCTCGTCGTAATTTCCTAGAAGCTATTCTTTTGAACTACGCCTCTATTCTCCCAAGCTTTATTCCAAATGTGGGAGCCTTTTATGGTACTAGACACCCTTATGTGGTCCTTGTTTTGCCAATTACTATTGTATTTCTCTTTCAAAATTCGAGCCCATGGAGCATTGGAATCTTTTATCCATCTCCACCATAATCTTTCCCCTAAAGCTTTGTTTAGAACTTCAGGATCATCCAGTCTAAGACCTCTGTGGTTTTTAGGTTTACAAATAGTTTCGTAGGCTACCAAGGCCCATTTCTTCCTCTCCTCCCCTTTCCCCCTGAAGAAAGTCTCTTTGAATATTTCTACATTGTTGCGTAACTCCTTTAGGAGCTTGAAGGGATGAAAACATGAATATGGGGATTGTTTGAAGGACAACTTTTGTTAGCACTAGTCGACCCACCAAGTTCAAAGATCTGATTGTCCATTTTTGAGTTTTGTCCTACAACTTATTAATCATTGGTTCCTAAACAGTCTTGTTCAGAGGTTTGTTTGTAAGTTGTACTCCTAAATATTTGGAAGGTAGTATATCTCATTGAAAGCGCAGAATTCTGGAAATATTCCACTGAATAGCAATGTTAGTATTAAAAAAGAAAATCTTTGGTTTGGAGAGGCTTACCTATGTACCTGCCTCCATAGCAAAGTCACTCAGGATTTGTTTATAAGCTAGTGCTTCTTTGACCGTGGGAATGCCCTATAGCATGGTATCATCTACAATTTGTTGATGCTTCAAAGCCTACCCATTCTCGAAAAGTTTGAGGCCCTGGATCTTACCTGCTTCTTTATCGGACTTGATGGTTTGTCCAAGTCCTTCCATCATGAGAATAAAGAGAAAGGGGGAGAGAGGATCTCCCTGCTTGAGGCCTCTTGAAGGTTTAAAAGTCTTAGATAGAGAACCATTAACCAGAATCGAAAAACTAGAGGAAGTCACCAGGGCAATTACCCACCTTACCCAGTTGTGGTCAAATCTAAAGGCTAGGAGGACCTTCCTAATATAGGTCCAATTTAACTTATCATAAGATTTTTCTAGGTCCAATTGCATAATCATTCCCGCATTCCTATTACTCATCAATGAATGAACCACCTCATGCACTTGAATGACATTATTGAGAATTTGTCTACCCTCCACATATCTTGTTTGCTCCACAGAAACTAGAGTAGGAAGAAGGGGTTTAAGTCTGTTAGCAATTATTTTGGATATTATCTTATACACCACATTGCACAAAGCTATAGGTCTGAATCTGTCTTGAGTCATAGCATTGTCCTGTTTGGGAATCAAAGAAATGAAGGATGTATTGAGCACCTTCAATATGGTTATATTATTCCTGGGGTCCTCCACTACATTCAAAATATCTTGCTTGACAATATTCCAGCATGCTTTAAAGAAATTTGTATTGAAACCATCAGGGCCTCGCGCTTTTCCATTCTGCATTTCTTTGATGACATCACTAACCTCCTCTTCATTCACCGGCCTATTAAGATTGTAATTATCTTCTCTTGTTACCAGCTCAGGAATGTGCTTTGTGAAATCCCTCATAAATTGTGTTCAATCTAAGATGGGTTCCTCTACTATGCTTTGAAAATGTTGAAACAACACAACTTCTATATCTTTATGGGTGTTGAGAAGTTGGCCTCTAGAGCCCTTGATCGTTGAGATCCTGTTGTGAGACTTGTTCTCCATTGTAGATCTGTGGAAAAAAACCTGTGCTTCTCTCCACTTCTTTTAGCCATTGAACTCTTGATTCTGTCTCTAAAATATTTCCTCTGGTTTACATAAGTCCTCCCAATCCTGTTGATGCTTGTTGGCTTGTTCATTTCTTTCCCATCAAAGCCATCTATGATAAGGGTTTGATTAAGTTCCTCCAATTTTTTTCAACGGCTTTTTTCACTTCAAAAATATTGCCAAACTCATTCTTATTCCAATATTTGAGGCTAAGCTTGATGTGTTTCAATCTTTTGTGTAATAGAAACATTCTCGTTCCCTAGATCTGCACATGTTGTTTCGACCATTTTTCAATGTTGCTAATAAATTCTAGATGGGTGAGCCAGATATTTTCAAATCTAAAACGTCTATTCTTTGGGGTTCCAATGCCATTAACCTAAAATTGAACAAGCTAATGGTCCAAGCCACTGAAGGGGAGAATTCTCATTGTCATATCAAGGCCTATGAGCATAAGGTCCTATGAGATTATGAACCTGTCTAACTTTGAGGCTACTTGAGACTCTCCTCCTCTTTTGTTGTTCAAGGTAAAGAGGCCATTACTTGTATCTATGTCAACTAGCTTCATGCTGTATATAAAATTCTGAAATGCTATAGAGTCTCTACTTATGGTTCTGGTCCCTCCTTTTTTTTCTGATAGGGATTTGATCATGTTAAATTCCCCACCCAAAATCCATGGTATTACTAAATGTCTATCTCTTAGATCCTCAAGAGAAGTAACAAGCCTGACTTTATCATCAAGTCTCCGAGGGCCATAAATGTTTGTGATTAAATAAATCTCCCTGTCTCCCACAAGCTGAATAACCAATGATAAATTATTCCTAGATGCCTTTGCATCCACTATGGCAATCTTTTGGGGGTTCCAAAGTGTAAGAATGCCTCCTGTTGTTTTGTCTACCTTGACTTCTAGAAATTCATATCTATTGATCCATTTACTATGTATTTCTCTTATTTTTTGAATGGAACATTTAGTTTCGTGTATAAAAATCATATCGGGAGTTTCTTGTTTCATTATGTTGTTAAGAATCCTTTGTTTCCTTTTACTTCCTAAACCTCTAATATTCCAAGATGTGAAATTCATTATGAAATATTTGTAAAGCAGTAGTTGGTTAGATCTTTCACCCTACTTGAATCTATCATCGGTTTTCCACATTCCATCAATAGTTCATTTTGTTTTTTCCTACCCCTTTTCCTTCCTGGGTTTCTGGGAGCAAGTCATGATGGGGTTTTCATGCTTTTCACTCCTTCATTGTCCTGTCTTTTGAGGTTTCTTTTACCTCCCAGCCCTTTAGCTTGAGTTCTCCATAGAAACAGCTGTTGCACTCTATTAAACTCCTCTTGACATAGTGAATCCACACCTCCCATGGTCCCATGTTTCAAGAATCTTTCCAGATCTAGGTGTTCTCTTTCGAGAATATCTTACAGTTCATGATCTCCTGTTTCCTCCTCACTCGGGGTCATTTCTTGGTCCATTTCCATTTCCATGTTGCTCAACCTATTCCCATTTTGCTGGTTAATGTCCTGTGTTTTCTCACTATTTACTTCCTTTTCCTTCTCCTTTGGGTTGAACTCCATGACCTAATCTAACTTTGTTACCTCTTCCTCTTCTTCTAGTACTTGGTACCTATTCGGACTTGCCTATTGTCCCTCTGTGTGGTTTTTCTTTTGCAGCCTTTTACCCCCCTTTCCTCTATTTCCCACTTTCTGAAAGCTCTCAGTGTCTTTCACTATTGTAACTTTACTTATACTCTCTGTTTTGTTGAGAGGGCATTCTCTAAAGAGATACCCATGTTCATGGCATTTGTAACATCTAAAAGGAATATGTTCATAATTCACTGTTTGCAGCCATTCTTCATCAAAAACATCAAGGATTAACTCATAGAGTAGAGCACCAGAGAGATCCATCTCCACACATATAGGGCCAAAGGAGGTGTACTTTCCCCTTTTGATTGCCTCAGATATTTTAACAAAACGCCCTAATTTATTTCCTATTGCTGATAAAGATTCTCGTTGCTAGTAATCTATAGGTGAGGAGTAAAGCGGTACCCAAACCGAGACCAAATTGAAAGTCTCATGCTCCAAGACAAAATTCATCATCCAAGGCCGCATGTAGAGGCCTGCAGCTAAATAGAAGTAGGGCCCTCCTTCAAACACCCTGTCTTTATCCTCGATATTAGCAAAGACTACAGTGAAGGAACCCTTTGACCCAAGATGTAAGTCTATATCCCCTTTAGGTTTCTAGTGATATTTAATCCATGCCTTTAGCGCCTTCTCTGTGGGCCATAACCCCATGAATTTACAAATGATAGCATAAGTCCTCATGTGATCTCTATACGCCTGCAGCGCTGGATCACTTAAAACCACTCTGGGTGTGACCGCGGTCTTAGGCTTACATGGACCGTTTTGTTTTTTGTTTTCTGCTTCCAGTTTCTTGTCCTCTTCCTCTTTTTCTTTTAATCTCTCTTCCTCCCTTTTATTGGTCTGCTCCTTTTCATCATCAATGTTCCCTTTTCCTCCTCCTAAAAAACCTCTTGCAACCTCCAGCGATTTCTTGCCTCTCCTGGAGACTGCCTGACTGTAGGATGGAGTGGAGATCCCACCTTTGCACCCCTTCATGGCATTCAACGTTTGAATACTTTTTGTAAACCCTAGCTCTTACTAGTCATCACCATCCTCTTCCGACAGGGGAGTAGACATTTTTTTTCATCGGCCCCCGTGTTTAACCCACATTCATCAAAACAAGAAAAAATTATAATTCAACTACTAAGGTTTTAGATATAGGACATTAAGTTAAAAACCAAAATTTAGAACTAAGCAAGCACTGATATGGCCCAAATTGTTAAGTAGCATTGCACATGAGATATAGAAATTTGTGCAAAGTTCATGCCACTTCCTGAATCTAGCCACATCATGCAAGGCCGGAGACTGCAAGTCACAAATGAGGGTCCCAACATCCTGTGCTAGTATGAAAGTAAGAAGTAGTGTAAAAGCAAGAAGGAAGTACGTCGAGAAGTGTAGTGGCACCCACATGATTGTTTTGTCATGAGAAACATAGCCACATATCTCTCATGTGGAACGCCAACCTACATGCATGCCAAATGCCTTATTGCAATAAATTCCAACCTACCTTATTACAATAAACCCCAGACACAAAAAACCTATCTAACGGGGCAATCCCTTATCTCTCTCGAATATTCTTTCATAGCCATCAGCTCTTAGAAGCTCATGTGGTAATCGAAATCTAGTTTTATGAGTGTGCGTCCATTCCGGTTTTGATGTCTTCTTTTTGCTTATTGAATGCTCCTAATTGCCCCAGGAATGATCATCGCCCAAGAAAGAAGCTACCGCATAGACGTTACTAGTCAGGATTCTCATGAATTGGCTTGAGCTTATGATGTTACTGGCCTTTGAAGCACTAGGATGCGATGGAAACCCTGAAGTGATTTATAAGGTGCCTCAGATACTGCTAGAGTTGCTGCGACCTGTGAATGGATGTGAGCCATTTTCTGTACAAATGAGGAGGGCCTATGTTGTTCACGTTGTTGGTGTGACGAAGTAGGAGGCAGCAAGTGGCAAGCCGAGGTGATTCAAGCAGGCAGCCAGTTTATCGAACTATCCAACAAGTAACGAAAGAGGCAAGTAACCAACTCAAAGCTAGCATGGGGGATCCCATCCCAAGAGGGTGGTTAGAAGGTGAGGTGATTCTATGTGTGTTACCAGTTTCACGTTCCCTTCATAAAAAAATATATACATAGACATAAGGACATTGATAGTAATAAAACCTCGGGCCGGTTGGTGAATCAACAGTTAAAAGGGGGAGGAGGAGTAGTTGTCTCTACGAGTTTACCTCCCTCTGGTTGAAGCTTATGAATCTCCTTGCCTCCCTCCATAGAATACATCTCCCACCTCCATCATCGTGTAGACTGACCTACACAGGGATGTTACATCCATCAACACTTATCCATAGGCTGGCTCTCACAAGCATCCCTAAGGGCATCAAGTTACCACCAGCCCTTCCACAACTACAAAAGATAGGCCAGCCTTACACGTTACATAAGTAATACTGCTACAACAAATAAATAGGTATGTAGGTAGGGTGATACTGATCTACCCTGGCCATTGTATACGAGAATATGGTAGGCAGATCGCTACTACTAGTAGTTCAGTTGAGGCATTCTCTTCATGTCATTTCCATTTTGTGGGTGGAACATAAACTCAGTGAATAGTTGAACAACCTACCCCGCTCCCATGGACAAGATTCAGAAGCGAATTGACCAGAGGATTTAGTGAATGGAAAGAAAAACTGAAGAGGAAAATTATGCATAGAAAACACAAGACAGAGCAACCCTACTACAAATACAGGACAAAGCAACTCCATTGCAGTAGACACCACCTCACATGCACAACGCCATTTGTCTCTGTTCTACACCATCACATGCACAGTTCCATCTATCCCTGTTCTACGCCATTTGTCTCTGTTCTACGCCATCACATGCACAATTCCATCTATCCCTGTTCTACGCCATCACATGCACAATTCCATCTATCCCTGTTCTACGCCATTTGTCTCTGTTTTGGTTCTATCCCTATTCTATTTCTATAGTCGTGTTCCAAGATTATAAACTAGCATTTCATATTAATGAATTAATTCTAGCTTCTGTTTTGGTTCTATCCCTATTCTATTTCTATAGTCGTGTTCCAAGATTATAAACTAGCATTTCATATTAATGAATTAATTCTAGCAATAGTTTCCCGATAGAAAAATTTCATGAAATAGATGGAATATCCTATGAAGAATAGGAAAAATATCATGGATATAGCCTGTTCCCCTCGGGGAGAGGCCAAATAAAATGGTAAAAGGATATGTGCCTGAAAACTTGGTTTATAAGTCATCCTGACTAATAACAAATAGGTGATTTAATGGTTTAACATTGCCAATTGATTACTATAGTCCCATGCCATTGCTAGATGGAAGGGACTAACAAAAGGCATCTACAACGGTATATATGAATGTATGATATTTATACCAAAACAAAGGAAGCTATTCCATTTGTACTATGTTCATGAAAATTCTGTGAAAAAATTTGAAAAAAAATCATTTTGTTCCGGTGCATACAACCAGGTCCAAGATCCATGATACTCCTTTAGATAACATGTATACATGAGCATGTTTTTGTCGGTAAATATGTTAGATAGTAAAATAACTAATCAAAGTTTTGAGTTTGGAAGTTTCAACCACTAGAGGCATTATGCTTAGATTATGAAACCGATGGGTACCCTTGATCTAGTTGATCACTAAAAGATAATCCCCAAAAGCTTGGAGATTAACTACAACTTTCTCATGTGCATAGAGAAGGAGAAGTTTTAATGCTAGAAACTCGAAAAATTAGTTTGTACCCATGTCAAACCCTATTTTTAAGTAAAAGAAATGAGGCATATTTAGATATAAAAATGCCCCACCATCACATATACGGGTATTACCTTGAGAAGCACCATAAAGAAATTCCCATGGATTTTATTTTTCTATCATAAATTTAGGAATAACCTTGTGAGACTCTGAAGGCTTTGATTTGGGTAAAATATCGATTATGGCATGGGAGTGTGCAACAATGATTAGAAGAGGAATAATCTTATCGAAGAAAATAAATTTATTCCACGCTAACCATATACCCAACATCCAAGAAGTGGGACAACCTTGTAATATTTCATTGCTTAGTTGTTACATCACTATACCCAAACATCTAGAGTGGCATCCCTTACGAGTCACACTATAGGGAAACTTTTTTAGCAAAGATATCCCAAATATTCTACATATATGAATAGGAAATGAAAAACTGTTTGGCATATTTCTCTTGGTTCCTACATAGAAAACACCAACTTGGTCCTTCCTTTTTCCTTTTTGAAATAAAATCCTAGGTTGGGGCCTTATTTTCTAGCATACGCCACATGAATATTCTTGATTTTGCAGGACACTTTAGTTTCCAAAGAGATTTCCACCATCCCCTTTGCATCTCTGGTAAGCGATTTTCAATGAGGAAGGAGTAACTTATATTGGGGGTATATAAGCCATCTATAGAATGTTTCTAGAACAATTCATTATCCTCTTTAGATAGACTCATGTGGGCTTCACCTAATACCAAGATATACTTTGTTCCATATAGTGCATTGTATCCATGTAAGCTCAAGATGTTGGGAAGAAATCCAGATTTGAGGCACCAAGGTATTTCCATCCACCCCCACAACCTATGATAAGGTGTAGAAGCATCCTTCCTGTACTCAATTAAGTAGATCCCCCAGTAGTTAGTGTTCATCATTACAACCATACCAATGATCTACTCCAATCCTGAGGCCCTCACCATTGCTTATCTTCCAAATAAACTAGATTTAATAATGGGAAACTAGGAAATGACAACTTTCTAGATAATAGAAGAGTTTTGATGAAGTTTATTTGGAGACTCGATCTAATATTGTAGTGATAGAGGGTAAATGTATTTATTGTATACTACTATTACCGTTGTGTAGATATTAATCTCCACCTTTCTTTTGCGGCTCGTGCACTGGAGAATAGAGTCATATCTTTCAGACCTCTTCCTCTCTAAACCTTTGGTAGTGCAACTTTGTCCCATTTTACCCTTGGAAAAACATGGCAGTCTAAAGTACCTGCCCATAGAAACTTAACAAAGTTTCTACATACTTTTTAAAATTATTTTTTGTAATACACAAAAGGGACATCCAATTGACAAAGATGGCTTCAAGGAAATATTTGATAAGGACAAGTCTCCCTCCTCTTGATAAATACCATAAGATCCAAGAACTCAATCTCTTTTCTAACTTGCAGGGTATTTTTTAAGGATTCAAATATTATTCATACATATATTATTAGGTGATTATTTTGGGTTGCAAAGTCATACATACATAATGTAGGTGAATATTCAATAAAAAAAATGTATTTTATTATTAAAATCAATAATTTTTTGGCAAATATAATCCATTTAATCATATATATGTAAAAATTGGGAAAATGTTTAACCAAATGGGTAAATATTTTTTTCAAAAAGTGTCCAAAAAATAGCCAATTTAGCAAGAGTTTTCACCTAAAATTTTCCCTTCCAACTTGGCAAGCATCCAAGTCCAATATGGTTTCTTGTATGAGTGTTGTTCGAGGAAAAACCCAAGATACTTTAGAACATCATTGAGAGTGGTTAGTTCAAAGGGGAAAAGATCCTGAATAAAATTTAGCTCATCAACACTTAAATCATATGGTGTTAAGTAGATTTTAATGATTAATAATCATACTTGTGGCTTCACTAAAAATGTCTACCGTGCACCTTCAACAATAATAAAATCTCTTCTTGATCCATTGTAGAAAATGAGTATGTCATAAAAAAAAAACATATGGGTGATGTAGTGATTAGGAGCCACCATAATGGAAAATAAAGAGGCCCATGTTTTAATATCATTAAGATATCCGTTGAGACCCTCGAGAATCAGTAGAAATAGAAGAGGGGGCGATGGAAATCCTTGACGAAAACCATGGTGTGCTGAGAAGAAGGGAGATGAAGATCTATTTATGAGAACAACAAAGGATATTGTAATAATCCAATTAGTGAAAGAAGTTTCGAACCCGAGATGAGTGAGAAGAAGCGATATGTATATCTAGCTTGTGCTATCCAGATCTTTTGAAAGATCAATTTTCATAATGACACCCCTCAACCTTCTTTTCCTTAGGTTGTATCAACCTTCTTAAGCCACACTGATAGCCTCATGTATATGTCTTCCTTTAACGAAGGAAAATTATTCCTTAGAGATGGAATTTGAAAGAATGGGCTTTAGTATTTGAGCAATTACTTTTACTATGACCTTCTAGATACAATTGCATAAGAATATGGGTATGAAATCATCTTAAGAGTATCCACCTTAGGAATCAAATCAATGAAAGTTAAGTTTAATGTTGAATCATCCCTTCCTATGGTTCGTGATTCCATGACCACTCGAACCATATCTTCACCAATAATATCAAAGGGGCATCACAAGAATTCTACTAACCAGCCCTCTCAACTTGGAATTTTGTCCTTCTAGAAATTGGACAAAACCCCCATTAGTTCCTCCTTAACCTCTTTCGTCAAATTATTTTTGTACTTATCAAGAGAAAAATGAGGGAAGAGCAAGGCAATGTGAACCACATTATAAATAGGGAATGTTGTAGGGCCCTTGAAGAGTCCACTAAAGTGTCTACATTTAAGAGAATCGAGATCATCAAAATAAGAGACCTTCTTACCATCTTGATATTTTAGTTTCTAGATTGTGTTAGTAATTTTCCACCCTTTTGTGTAATTGTGAAACATCTTAGTATTATCATCCCCTCCATTAAGATAAACAAATCGACTCTTAAGATGATAGGTTGATTCTTAGTAATTTAGGATTTTTCTCTTCTTACCTTCCATACCAACTAATTTTCTTTTGAGGCCTCTCATTCAAAATCTTCAAGTTCCTCTTTAGAGATAACTTTGAGATCCTCCTCAATATCCTAAATCTCATGAGTATCATAAAGACCCTTAGCAATCGACCAAGAAATAGTACCATGTTTGAAAATTTTAAGTTCTGGGAAAATTGAGTAGCTAGTGAAAATCCATCTTGATGAGAAAATGGCCTCTAGGTATTTTATATCATTTCAAAGAAATATTCATCCTTGAGCAATACTACATTTAAGTTGAAAGGGATAGGGGATTTCCTACCATGACCTTTTAGCTCCAAAAATATAGGAGAGTGATCATAGCCACTACCCTCCTCAATACATTTTGAAATAACTGAAAGTTCATCCACAAGCTACTCTGTCAGGGGAAATTGGTCCAATATTTCAGAAATCCTTTCTTTCTTTTTTCTATTTTTCCGATAGGTAGGGTTCAGTTTTAGAGGATCTACATTGATAAGTTGCTAAACCCTGAGATAAAAAGAAGAAAAATTTTGTGACCTCAGTCCCAAACATCTCCACAAACTAATAGAAAAAAATAAATCTCCCCTAAAAATCAAGTTGCTTGATTTGAATAAATATGTCTTTGGATGATATTCCTAGGATAAGATCTTGTCTTGTTGGGGTCCATATACAGTGATGACAAAAAAAAATATTTATCCAATTCAACAAAGTGAAAGGAGATCCCCAGAATAGAATGCATGCCCCAATAACCAAGCTCCTTTATAAATCAACTCTAGATGAGTTGGTGAAACCCTAACTCTTAAAAGAGAGAAATATCATGGGGTAACTTATGTTGGGGTCTGGAATGCTCAACGAACCCTGTCAATGGTGTATTTCTTTCCAAAAGCTTGTTCTAGGACTACTTTGTTTTCTACTTTGGAAAGGTTCCACTTTCAACCATGACCCTTGATTGCACTCTCATATGAGGGATTAAAAACCAAGCCCCTATTGCGAGAGGAAGATGAGGTTTAGTTCCTTAAGTAATATCTAGGTTCATGGGTGCCACATTATTAGGAATCACCTTCAAGGAATGATATAATAGGAGGTGGGTTACTCCGGTTAATCCAGGTTACAAGGAAAATAATTGGAACGAATTTTATGTGATAAGAAAGGTTTCCATGAGTGTGCACAATAGACACATGCCTCGAAATAGTCTATTCATTCCTCAATTGTGTGAAACTGTTAATAAAAGATGAAAAATAGGATGGAAGAGAAAAATTGACCTTGTTTTTTGTAGTTGATGGTTACTCCATATGGTCCATAGACTCTTCAAATCCATCCCCATGTAACTCCATAGCCTCCACCATTGCTTCCATGGGCATATGATGCAATTTTAGCCTAAAGAGGAGATTTTTAGGATGGTAACAATAGTAGGTAATCTGTGTGTAATCCTTGGTGATGAGGATATTGCAATAAATGCATTTGTTATATTATTCACCCACATTTTCTTGTGTGGAGAGGACTTAGGCCTCCCAGTCTTTCCATGGAAACCCATCTTGCAGTTCACCACATGTTAGAAAAATAGAGAGAGCGAGAAAAACATTGTTCACGCAACAAAAAACACACAATATCTTATTGATCTCATAGAAATTACATACATAGGAATACATGATCTTGCTAGAGACGAGAATGGTGGATCTAGATTACTAAATATAGCTAGTACACATATTAACCTAGGAACTCACACAATACAACTCACGACAACTTGTAAGTCATGGAAGAATTACTTCCAATACCCCCCCTTAATGCTTACATGACAAAACAAGAAAGTAGACATTACAACAATGCATGAAATCTCCCGGTTTTCACTCTTTCCTTCACCACACTTTTGAGCTTCCCACTTGATCCTTTTAAGACATAATGGCTTCAAACCATCGTTGGAGTGCTTTGCAAAATTGACGCTTGTCAACCTCCCAGAGTGCAATGGGTCACTCTCGATACTGAACCATCATATGAAAGTTCCACCATCTGTTGAATCCATGACCCTCTGCAACCTTCATCAGTTATCTAAGATAACATTCTAGCTACATAATGTCTTCAGCAGACAATTCTACAACTTGACCTTGTATAAATAACCTGTATTGATGCCCTTGGAGCACGATGGGTCACACGAGCTTGACCTTACTTATTAAGAACTACTTAAGGCCAATGCTCTCGGAGCATGATGGGTGACATTAGTTTATTGAATAGTTGGCCTTTTCTCCATGGTTCTACATTTCTTCTTCTTCCTTTTTTCCTTTTTTAATTACAGACAAAAAAAATAATTTTACAACCAACACTAATAAAGCCACCACAATATCTTATTGATCTCACAAAAATTGCATATATAGGAATACCTGATCTTTCTATATCCGAGAATGGTGGACCTAGATTAGTAAAAATAGCTAGTACACCTATTAACCTAGGAACTGAGACAATACAATGGAGGAAAACTTAGAATTCATGGAAGCATTACTTCCAATACCGCATTGTGACCATGCTTATTGCATCTCCGAGAATGGAAAGGAATTCCTTTGGAGTCTAGTGTCTGTGAGGAAATCCTACCATTTTGAGAAAGAAAGATACCATGCAAGAGTCCTTCCCATATGTCTAGATACACTAAAAGCTTTGCCACTTTCATCTCTTTATAGTCTTTGAATGATAAATCCACCTTGGGGAATTCCCCATATTTGCTTTTCTATCTCCATCAGTGCACACGTCGGCTAAAATTGTACTTTGAGTCTTCGAAAGTAAACTGAGAGAGGGATTTATCCATCTTTTCATGCATATGATCATATAGAAGGGTCCAAATCTTAATAAGGATTGGGAATGTGTATATAATCCATACCTTATTCATAACACATTGAACTTCTATAGAAGAGTTGAAGAAAAAAATGAACCATCCTTTTACGAATACCTTTAAAGATGACAAACGATTGATGTGTTCCTCCCATTCCTTATATATCCAATAATTGATCATCTTCCCACTAAGTGACTTCCTTGTTCATAGCCCATCAATACTCTCACCGAGCACCATAGAGAGTTACCCATTCTTCTCTTTGACATCTGGATATTTTTCATTTTTTGGGTCTTGTGGGTGGTGAACTCAACACTAGTTTGAAAAATAGTCTATTCGAGAGTAGGAACCCTAGAAGTAACTCATTGGGCACCTAATATCACTGAGGTCTAGATGGAATCAAAGTTCCCCACAAGAGACATTGCCACCACATACTAGATGATTGGAAACCCTCAATGCCACTTAAAGGAACCGAAAACACTAGTTGGGGGTGTGTGGAAAAAACACCAAATGTGAAGAGAACAACTGAAAGTGAAAAGGGGTGAGAAAAATTCTAGCATTTGTGTGCTTGAATGAGTAGGAAGGTCCATAGAAAGGAATGGTTGAATCTAAAAGAGGTGTACTAGCTATAATAACCACACCAGGGAACCCTAACAAAAGCACATCTTTGGTAGTTGTCGAGGAACAAAAGCATAGATGAGGGTGGGAATACCTTTCCAAATTGAGTAGACCCTAACTCTGAGAGATCATGGGAGCATGAATAACAGAGAATGGTAACATAAAATATTTAGAGGGGAATCAACCACCATCATGTTATATTTTGCACCAATGAAAACCATCATTGTAACTCTCACCCAGGTGAAACAAATCCCCATTCGCATATGGGACCATGGTGCCAAGACTCATACCCTCCTCATTCCTCGACCTGTCAACAGGTGCAGCAGAGATTGTTCTGACGGTCATGGGGTCCTCCACATAGTCCACCAGGATTTCCTCCATGACAAAGACCCATAACAAAAATTGAAAAATAAATGGAACAATAAGACACTAAGTATGTTTGTCCTATGCAGGAGCAAAAGACAATAACACTGTAAAATCCTTCTCAATAAGATATGTAGTGGATACAAATCTCAGGGCATCGAGGACAACCATGAATATAGTCACTTTAGGAGTGGGATGTAACAACAATTAATTAGTTTTCATGACTACATAGGATCAGGTTTGGTCGATTGATCAACATTATGTAATTATCTATATATCCAATTTCTTTCATATTTCCAATTCCTTCTCTAGTTCTACTATTATTGGGGGTTGTTCACATGTAATGTTCTAATTTCAATAGGGTTTAGTTATTGATTGAATGTTGTTGACCCTCAGTGGTTGTTGGACGGTGGGAGAAGTCTTTTATTTTACCACTGTCATTAATCATTTTACATTGGAAGTCACCATAGACTCCTTAGAAATTTCGAGGTTCCCTGGGATTTTATTATATCCAGTCCTTTGTTTTCTAATCCATAGCATTTGTGGGTGTTGTGGGTGACAACTTTATCTTTTCCATTGTTTATTTAGTGTAATATTTAACAACAATGAATGCATTGTGACTAAGGGTATGGATCCTCATGAATAACCATGATCCCAATCCTAAGTCCAAGATGTCGTAGTCATTTTCCACTTCCCCAATACCCTTGAAATTTAAGAGGAAATATGCTAGCTTGAAGCCTTGACCACCATTGATTGAAAATCTATCTATTTCATAAATTCATGTTGAGGTAACCAATTAGGTTCCTCACACTAAAGGCACAAGGGAAGATGGAGCCAATACCCAAATTCCATCACACTTTGTTAGCAGATGAAGGCACTCCTACGTAGCGTCCTTGAGGAGAACATGAAAATCGCAATGATATAGTATCTCTTCTCTGAATCAAATCAAGTGGGTGCAAAATTACCGTTTCTCTTGTCTTGCTAGTATAGATGCTCGACTTTCTCACCTTGAATGTGAGCTAACACCCCTTGCACCATCCAAATAAGTGCTCAAGACCTCACCCTAATTACTTCACATGACTCTTGACTATTATACTTTTCCACTTCGCAATTGCTTTTACTTTCTATAATCAAGTCTATGTTATTTTTCATAAATTTCTTAATATCAATGGTTATGATTTTGATTATCTAAATTGTTTTCCATGACCAATACATCTAGTAAATTCCTATAATGAAAATTGAAAGTAAACCTAACACTAACAATGCTATTTTTGTTGTCGTACAAAGAAATTTTGAGACAATACAATTTAAATTAAAAAAAAAAACATACTTTATGAGATCCTTTCGCTTCTATAACCAAGATCATAGAAAATGTTTAGTTCAAACAGTAGGCAACTCTCTTACCATATCATTAATGCATGTATTTAAACTACGCCTTGAATTAACTTAAGATATTCAATAGATACAATAACTAGATCAGAATAGTGTTATCTAAGTAATAAGTTGGTCAATTAAAAAATGGTACATGGTAAAGTCCACATCTTTACTCAAGTCGTCCATGAAGTGTTTTACACAAGCATAGGTGCAGAAATAGTTTTTCTACATTACTTTTTATATTCACTTCAAAATTTTAAAATACTTAGTTATGTTGAGAGGAGAGGCACTTTACAATTAGTCTCGGTAGATTTTATTTGAACGTATTTAATTATTAGTATGTATAAACACAATACAAATTTAAAATATAAAAAGGGTTATCAATACTCAAAAAATAGGTATGGTAAATAAATAAATTTTTTTTTATATTTACTCCAAATGTATGGTAAATAAATAAAAAATATAAATAAAATAAAAGTATGGTAAATAAATAAAACCTCTTTTTATATTTACTCCATAAACCTCTTTATATTTAGAAAAATGAAAAAAATGTTTTATTTAGGTGAAGCCTACATGCCAAATATCAATGGATAACTAATTATTAATACCATGGGCCAAATATCACGGACCAAATTATTATTAATATCATACAAAAAAATATTATTAACCCCAATATTAGTATTAGAAGATTAATAATATTATTATTATTAAACATAATATTCATATTAATATACTATAATATTTTTATTACTAGATTTAATAACATTCGATTAATACAATATTAAATTTGTTATATTATAATATATATTAATATATTATGATATATGTTAACTTTAGATATATATGGGAGGGAAGAATAATGACACAGAGTGATAAGTGGAGAGAGAGAGGGAGTGACTTGGGAGAGATGGAGAGAGAGTGCGTATGGTTAGGGGTGAGATAAAGAGAAAAAGGAGATATAGAGAGAACAGGGTAGAGAAGGAGAGAGGAGAGAGGGAGGGATATAGTAACATAGTTGGAGAGAGAGAGAGAGAGTATGGTTAGGGGTGAGATAAAGAGAAAAAGGAGGAGACATATAGAGAACGGGGTAGAGAAGGAGAGAAGAGAGAGGGAGGGATATCATAACATAGTTGGAGAGAGAGAGAGAGAGAGAGAGGAGGAGGAGGAGGAGTGAGGGAGTTATAGGGAGATGGAGATAAATGGGGAGAGAAGGAGGGACAAATAAATACTTAGAGAGTGAGAAGTGGAGAGAGAGTGTGTTTGTTTGGGGTGAGATAAGGAGACAAATAAGGAGAGATGGAGAGAATAAGGAGAGAGGAGAAAGGAAGGGATATAGTAACAGAATTGAAGAGAGAGAGAGAGAGAAGAGATGGAAAGAAAGATGGAGTTGGATGGGGGAGACAAGGAGCTAAAGAGAAAGAAATAGAGATAAAGATGGAGAGAGAAAAAGAGGAGTGATAATGAATATGGATAGAGAGGGAGAGAGGATAGCACTGGGAAAAGAGACAGAAGTGGGGCAGAGGGATAGAAGGGGAAGAGAGAGAGAGATAGAGAGGGATACGAGGAGGGAGGGATAATTAGATAGGTTGGAGAAAGAGAGTGTATATTTTGGGGGTGATGTAGAGAGCAAAAGGGAGATAGAGATATAGATAGAAAGTGAAGAGAGGGAAGAAGAGAGAGATGCAGAGAGGGAGGGAGAGGGGAAGGGATAATAAAACCGATTTTTCTATTTACTCCATAAAACTCCTCAAAAAAGAAGTTTTATTTAGGTGAGGCCTATGGGCGAAATACCATGGGACAAATAATTATTAAACCGTGGGCCAAATACAATATTTATAAAATAGGGATGGCAAATAAGTAAATATGAAAGAGGTATAAAGAGGTATGGTAAATAAACAAACCTAGATCCATCTTAACTCTTGATCTATCAAGAGCCAAAATGGATCAAATATCTCTAGGTGCAAACTTTTCCTCAATTTTTTCGCTCAAAAAACAGATTTGCACCTAAATAAATTTGATTCTTTTTGATGCTTAATAAATCCTAGAATAGTCTAAGTCAAAATCAAATTGATATAACAACGACCGGCAAAATACAAATCTGTCGTCACAAATTTATATTCTTCCACCATTAAATTAAATCATTATTTTTACATATTAAAATTAAACAATCAATTAAAAGGCAAAAACAATTTACTTAACAAAAAAATATATTAACACTAATAAATGCCTTGTTTATTTATATTTTCCATATTACCGGTCGTCTCTACGAAGGTAACCTTCTCAAGAAACCTATATAAAGTTTCAGATTGGTTTCTTCAACTTCTGAACAAAATCCTCCTTCCAAACAACATATTCTTCCACCATTAAATTAAATCATTATTTTTACATATTAAAATTAAACAATCAATTAAAAGGCAAAAACAATTTACTTAACAAAAAATATATATTAACACTAATAAATGCCTTGTTAATTTATGTTTTCCATATTACCCTGTTGGATCATACAACTAAATTAAAGACAAACAACAACAGATACACATAATAAGAGATAGAGGGTTTAACGTGGTTCACCCAACCATTCTCGGCTACGTCCACCAAACATAGGCATCGACAATCTTTATTAATGAAACAGGAGATTACATAATTAATCAAATCCTCACAAACTCTCACCACACTCAAACCATCCGTATGGATACCTATTTTATAGCAAGGACAATCTAACTACCTCTCACATCAAATTTAGGATGCATTAACTCTCTCCCAACAACATGGAGCTAATCTAGCAACAAATTTCTATTGTTGTCACACACTCGGATTTTTGCCTATTTTATTTAAAACAAAAAATCTCAACAATCTCCACCTTGACAACAATTAGCCTCATGCCCTGTTTGTTTATTATTTTATCTTTTGTGCAAGCCAAGAAAATCCAAACACCAACGTATCTTTTCTGTAGCTTCTTTATCTCTACCTCTACAAATGTAACCTTCTCCAGAAACCTATATAAAATTTCAGATTGGTTTCTTGAACTTCCGAAAAAAATCCTCCTTCCAAACAACATATTCTTTCACCATTAAATTAAATCATTATTTTTACATGTTAAAATTAAACAATCAATTAAAAGGCAAAAACAATTTACTCAACAAAAAATATATTAACACTAAAACAATTTAGTTAACATAAAATATATTAACACTAATAAATGCCTTATTTATTTATATTTTCCATATTACCGCTCGTCTCTACGAAGCTAACCTTCTCAAGAAGCCTATATAAAATTTCAGATTGGTTTCTTCAACTTCCGAACAAAATCCTTCTTCCAAACAACTTCAAGTCTTTTTAATTTTCCTTAAAATGTATCTCACCATAAAAGCACTATCTAGAAAAGCAATGTTCACATCCAGATGTTGAATACTCCCAACATAATATACTAGATAAAATAATACAAGATAAAATACACCATCTTTAATGGTAGTATGATTTACAACTAAGAAAAAAGTACTATTCAAATTAATGTAATTTTTTAAACCAAAATTTGTTCCAACCAACCTTGTCACTTATAAAACCATCTAATATTTTGTTTTCTTATGAATATATAATTAATATATTATTTAGAATATGAAATTTCTTAAAAATTATTAAAATCAAAATTAAACAAATATTTACTAAAACAATTTAAATATTCACTAAAAAAAAATAAATTTAATTGAAATTATTAGAATTCTCAAAATTTCTCAATAAAATTTAAATTTAAACTTTCAATATTTACATAGTCTCCAACTCTATTTATGTAACTACAACTCACCACATACACACACACATATATATTAATTAATTAGTTAGTTCACCTAAAAACATATTTACTATATTTTTCCAACAGGTTTTTTACAAATTTTTATCTACTTTATAACAAGGCTCAATAGCTAGCTTAATTTAATTTAATAAAATGCTTTAATGTCATGACGTGTTGTATGTACTCTAAACAATAATAAAATTCTAAAATGAGTTATATGAATATTTGTTTAATTTTTATTTTATAATTCTTTTAATATAATTAAACATTTTTTTGTAGATAAAAATTATATATATATATATATATATATATATATATATATATATATATATATATATATATATATATATATATATATATATATATAGATATATATATATATATATATATAGAAGAAAATGATAACAAGTTAATAATTATTTATTTAATATTGAATTATGAATTTTTTTATATAATACTCATATTATGAGGTCAAGGTTATTGTCATTGAACTTATGTTGGGAGTGATACTTATGGGAATTGACCTCTTAGGTATAATGTGGCATTGTGCTTGATTGAAATTGAGTGACATCTCCATTAACTATGGTTAAGTCCCAAAGACTTTGTCTTTATTTGTAAGTTTTGAATGGCATATAGGGGCTAGTGGGTGCAATGCCAGACTCTTGTTGTCAAACAATTTACTAATATTTGTTGATGCTTCCTCATAAAATCTAATGAAATCTACCTATGTTGGAACCTTTGATATGAATTGATTTAACATTTATTATATTACTTTGAATTCATTAATAGAGTTGATTTGATGGTACATTAGAGCGCTCACTAAAATCATTGAAAAAAATAAGATTTCAACCAATAAAATATAACATAAATAAATAATTTTTTATCAAAAAATGATAAATTTTAATATGCGAAGTTAAGCTATAGAAAATCTGCAAATAGTTTTTGTCAAACTCAAACTAATATGGGTTTTAGAAAAATATCCAATGTGTTATCTATCTCTCCGTGACATGGATAATAATAAGAAAAAATGAACTTTCTATATGATTTCTTTAACATATTATGTTGTGTTCTCATAAAAGGAGGTCAAACTTTTCATACGTCTTTTCAATCATGAACAATTTTATATTTACTATCTTATGTATATGATAGATTTATCATGGTATCCATGAAGTGTAGACCGATTGATTTGTGTGGGGTTTAGGCCAGCCTTAGTAAAATAAAAGATTTATCATGGTAAAATTGTAAAAAATGTATATGTGGTTCATTTATTAGATAAAAAATAAAAATGTAAAAATTGAAAAATGAATATGTAATATTTTTTTATATGAATTTTAATTTTTCAACATTTTATTTTTTAAATTTGATTATAAACTTTAGTGTATTTTAAATATTTATGTTTTTGTTTTTAAAATATATTTCTTAATGAATTATAATTAAAATTTTGTTGAAATTTTTAGAAACCATAAATTTGAAATGTTGAATTTATACCATTTAATTATTAAGTGTAGCAAGCATACTAGATTAGATATATCTATCTTAGCCAATATAAAGAGTAATGGTTAATTACGACCAAATAATGGTATAATAAATTTTGATGATCAACTCTATAAGCAATATGTTCACTAATTAACCAATGGAGTTTGATGTAGAAATAACCTCTAGGTTTTAGAAATCATATCGACCAAAAATAATATATGATGTAGTTTGTTGTTGAGTATTTATTTGTTTTGTTTTTTAGTCAACCCCATCTCAAGAAGACCCTTGGTGTGCATGACTTATCAATTTAGAGAATTGAGGAAACATAGAAAGATTATATGCAACATAGGATATTTAGAAAGTCAATTTAAATTTATTTTTAAATTGAAATAAACATTGTGTAGCAACATTTTTTTAATATTTCTAAATAACTCCTAACTTTAACAAAAGATGTTATTTTTATTACCAACATTGTGAAATTTCTAAATTGAAAAATAAGTTTATACATATTTAATCGAAAATTATTTATTTATAACAATAATAAACTTTTATATTAAAATTATGTTAGAATAATAAATATTTAAAAAAATATATACGGGGCTTACTTTGCCTAACTACGATAAACTATAAGGAGATATAAAAACCTAAATCCATCCCTAATTCAGAGATAGAATTTTATATATTAAAACTTTAAGCATATATAAAAATATAAATCCATCCCTAATTCACATATAAAATTGTATATTTCTATTATTATTTAACTTATACTTATCATTAAAATCAAATTTATTTTATATGAAATTGCATTATTTAAGTTTGTATTACTAAATTATCAACATTCATCTTATTAAATGTACACCAAAGAAATTAAGTTGAAGAAATTATGAAAAATTCAAGAAACTACTAAAAATTGGTTATATTAAATTCGCTAGCAACATGTACATCAAGGAAATTAACTTGAAGAAATTATGAGAAAATCAAAACATTATTAGAAATTGGTTATATTAGGTTGACAATGTTTAATGTGAGAATAATGAAAATATTATATCAAATAAAAGACAAAAAATTATGTCTTGTTCAAAAGAAAATCTACCAAGATTCCCTTTAGTTCTTGAAATAACTAAGGCCCGTGTATATATACAACTGTGCATTATTTTTATTTAATTTTACAATTTTATTAAAAAGATCTATTCAATTTTTTTTGGACAACTATTACTAATATTAAGTAATACAATTGTGTGTCATAACATGATCTATGGTTCCTATCTGTTTACACTAACTTGTCTGTGAATTGATCAAGGGTATTTACGATACGTCTTAAGATCCCTGCAGGGGTGTTATGAAATTTTTTATTTTTATTAATATTAAAGTAAAATAATACTAAAATAATATTAAATAAAATAACAAGTACATAAATAAAAATATATTTTAAATAATGGAGGATACATTATATTAATTATAATAGATATGTCATGGCATTAGAGTATAGATTGATATAATGAGAGTTGTACAAATTGTACACATGTTATCTTTACATATCTATTTTCAAATTATTTTTTTGTAAATTAAAAAATAAAACCCATGAAAATTATCTATTGAATACTTTACAGTGATGAGAAAATGAAAAGTTTTAATTTAACTACAAACCATTTGTGTTTATCGTACATAGTAATTAATATATGATGTTATCTTTCAAATTATTTATATTTATTGTAAATAGTAATTAATAATAGACTACACAAAAGTCAATTCTGGCCATTATTAAAAAATAAGAGGGGAGACATTTCAACCAATCTTATCTGAGATAAATAGAAATAGATTTTGTTTAAAAATAATAAATTTAATTTTATAACCTTAAACTTTAGATAGATTTTAAAATTTTTTAGTCAAAAATAATTAATAAAAAGGCAATGAAAAACTAAATATGTTATATCGTGTCCTCACGATAAACCACACTAATTGATTCGAAACGCGTCACACAAATGATATTCTATGTGATTTAAGTTGAAGAATCTCTCATAAAAAATATTATATCCTACCAAAACTAAATATAATAAAAATTAACATATGTAATTAAAAAACACTATTAAAGAAACCAATCGCTGGACGGGAGCCACTTTCTATACAAACGACTCGTTAAAAAAAACTACCCAGAACCGCGAAATCTTTGTAAATTCTGTAAAAAAACCCTCTTATGTTGTGGGCTCTTGTAAATTGGGAGAATTGGAGCCTCAATTCAAACAAGAGTCAAGGGAAAAACCAGTTGCATACAACATAGCGTAATTAAAAAAGTAACGTTAATGGAACACTCACAAAAGGCCGTTGAAGAGAGGTTGTAAAACTAATTATCATAGATAATGGTCAGAATGACTTTACAATTGAACAAGAAAATAATAATCCTAATAGGAAATTTAACGTGATTCTGAATAAGAATGAGTATCTCATGATTAAAATTATATTATGTAGGTTCGTCGTTTACGATGACTTTGCATGAGCATTCATTTTAAATTTGAAAACATAATTATATATTCACTTTAAATATGAAAAAATATGCGTAATCTTCATTTCATCATTTAATGATGGACTTCAATTGGAAGCTCAGAGTGTTTGCAAAAGTAGAACTTCATACCGTTTATATATTGTCGTTGTCTTAATCTTAATTTTAATTTTTATTTATTTATTTAATTTTTTAATATGGAATTTTTGACAATAATTTGATAAAATTTGGTAGGGATTTTTGTTCCAAAAGTTTTTGATAGTGCTGACTCCATTTCCATTATCAAAAACATGATTCAAAAATTGCCAGTGCAAGATTTCTTGAAAACATTTTTCCCAAATGATATTGTGAGTAATCTAATCATCACTTATTATTCACATCCTCTGATGATGGGTTTCAATTGAAAGCTCAGAGTGTTTGCAAAAGTGTAACTCCATAGAGTTTATATTGTCTTAATTTAATTGGATTTTTTTTTTTTGAAAAATATGGAAATTTTGGTAATATTTGATAAAATCTAGTAGAGATTTTTGTACTTGTAAGTTAGAGTTGTCAAATTTCAAGATTTAGAAGTTTTTGATAGTGCTGAATCCATTTCCATCATCAAAACATGATTCAAAAATTCCTAGTGTAAAATTACCTGAAAAAAGTTCCCCCAATTCCAGCGATTTGGAAGGGATTGAAATTTTTTTACCCGTCTAAACAATTCCTCTACGTCGGTAATCGTTTATATTATAAAATTTCAACTCAAATTACGAGTGAATGGTTGAAGATTGTACAATCAATTCTATCCCATACACATACAACTTCCGAGAGGGAGAGTTGCATTTCATATTAAAACCAAACTCAAAAAAGTAATAGCACTTATTAATATGTTAAAACCCTCATTAAAGACGTATGTGTACTTTACAGACCATCATACAAATATAATACATCTTTCATACAAATACAATATATCTTTCTTGGTGTAGCTTTAAGCATCACTCTTATCCGAAGATATGTAGTTATATACTAGGGAATCAAATGCCTTGAATTGGTGAATTGAATATTCAATTTAGTCAATGGTCTTACCATGACTTGTGACAAGGGAATCACATGCCTTGAAGTGGTGAATTGAATATTCAATTTAGTAAATGGTCTCACAAGCACTTATGACAACATACGTTTACGACATAATCAATACAATCAATCATGTTGTTTTTGCCTTTTTCTTATCGGAAATAAAAATATAATTATTTAACAAAAATATTTTAGACTTGTTATTTTTCAAAGATCATATTGTTTATTTAAAAAATGGGTGGTTTCAGTAACAACATTTTTTATTATTTATTTTATATTTTAAAATTTTAAATTATAAATTATGAATATTTGTATTTATTTTTAATTTTAATATTTATTTTGGGGTATTTTCTTTCTAATATTTAAAACATATAATTGGATATTTCTAATATTATTTAAAATGCTATATTATTTATTTCTTTAAAAATTTTGGTTTTTATTTAATTATATATATTTTAGTTAATTTAAGATGTCATATAATTTAAACAGAAATTAAAATATTACTTCTAAAAACTTTTTGAACCTTACGTCAATACATATTTGATAATTGTAATTAATTGATAATACATATTTGATAATTGTAATTAATTGATACTAATTATAAGGTAATTTGGTAATTGTAATTAATTGGTACTCATTATAAAGTAAAAATTAGTTGTTAAAAAGGATTCTTAAAAACAGTTTGAATAAAAAGGTATGTAAAATAAAACATTTATATAGTGTTTGCTATCTAGTCTCTTTACATTTTTTAAAAATGAAATGGGCATCTCCTTTTATAGTCTTATTTATTTTGGATTTGTTGGTTTGTTTAGTGATATGAAATGATGACTTGTTTTTTTCCAAGTAGAGATTTTATTTCGGTGCGAAGATTGTCTTAGTTTTATTTTAAACTTTGATATAATCCTTTTTTCTTTGGTTTTATAGTGTTGATAGTGACATTGAAAAAACTTAAAGCAAATCCTAAATCTTACCATCTATCAATCTACGTATGTTGGACAATGCAACATCATCCTCATGTAGTTATAGACATCACTTTATGCTTGTTTTTTGAGGCAAATTTATAACCACGCATATTTATTTGGTAAATTCCACATAGGATTGTGGTGTTTTGAATATTACTTTTACCTATTTCCTTTTCCCAAGTTATGGATTAAATTTTTATTTATGAGATAGCGTTTTTATATGTTATATGAATTTAGAACATGAATGATTTAATTACTATATTAAAAGGGTTCATCTTTAAATTATTTAAAATCACTTAACATTATTAATCTCTCGATATTTATGTTTTGGGTAGTTATTGTTATGGCCATTGGTGGTATAACCTAACACTATGTACAACGATTTTTTTCATAATTAAATTTGTAATGGGAAAATCATTATTCACTTATTCAATGCATACATTATAATCCATAGAGTTAACACTTGGGACAACAATAGGTCTCGTATATCCATGTGGTAGGGGGTGGTGTTGAATGAAAAATAGGGTTATATGATGATATGGATTTCCCCTTCGATTTGGAAAGTGTATGTTTTAACACCTAGAGAGGCATTATATGAAAAAAAAACATCTAGAGATATGTGGTTTTATTACAATTCTGAAATGTTATCAACACAATCTAATATTGTTAGAATTGGCTGCTAGCGGGTCGTTATAATTTCATTTTCGTTATAGAGGTCAAAGGATAAATTTATTTCGTGATTAAGAGGGATAACTTTATAACAACGGCCTCTATAACGACCTCTTATAACGAACTCTTATAACTGCTAGGGGGTCGTTCCAAAATTTAGGTTCTATTATCACATACTCTGTATTCGAGTCTATAGTTTTCGCTTATGCATTTCACTGTGTGAAATTAGTGTTTATTCCGTCAAACCCTATCTATCTTATATGACCTTCTTTGTCCATGAAATCACTTTTGAGATCTCTTAACTATCGTGTAATGGCCCCTTGTAGTTCAAATAGAGCTTCTCAAAGGTGAAATTATTGATGCTTACAATGAGTAGCTCCTTGTATTCGAGGAAGTTGAATGGTGGAAGTTTATTCATAGTTTCTAGAGCCATAATGAAGATGTATTTAAAGGTTTTTCTTCCACATATAGTTGTTCTAAAGACAAATTTGGAGATGTTGAGATGATGGTTAATCAAATCTTCATTGCTCAAGAAACACACAATTCCACTAATGACGAAAATTGGTCCAACCCCCACCCCCCGTTACAAGATAGCCCCTGGAAATAATTCGGGTTTCAGAGGATCTTTTCTATAAATAACACATACAAGTGGCACCCTAGAAATTGTATACATATTAATAAAATTAGTCTCATTTCCCAATAGTGAATGTTCTTATTCCCCTATCAACCCAATCACAGAGAGAAAGAGTTTCATTAGAGTAATCATCTTCATAAAAAAAAAGTGGATGAATTATAAGTTGATCTATTTAGATTATTGGAAATTTGGTTCCCTATATCTTCACTTGGCATAAGGACCATTATAGGTATCTATGTATTGACGTACATTAAATATACGATCATCGGCAGACAACAATAACGAATTGATGTTTAAACAAAGTTTTAGCACCACACTTCTCCAGTGATAGTGCAAAGAGTTGTTGTCTAAAATGGTTGTAATATAATCTATTCATGTACATGTAACACAAACATTCTTACATAAGTAGATGTTTATAGCTATGCCCTTTCTCAAGGAAAGTTATGTGCTACTTGTCCATCCATTTGAATGGTTGTAAGTTTCCACCAATAGATAATCACACTAGGCTACTATCATAAATACAGTGAATATATAGGAATAACTTGTTGCTAGATGGGAAATGGTTTTTCCTACACCAATGAGTTCCAAAATACATGGTCAAGGATTTAATAACCTGTGATGGGAGTAGTAACAGGTCTTAGTATCC